>BMAW01072879.1:0-29244 GCA_019974015.1 Nephila pilipes
TGTCGTTAATTATGTTCGGAGTCGGTGGTAGATGAGCGTGAGAGATAGGATGGGTGGAATGGAAGAATTGCCTGCAAAAGTTTGTTCGGGATGGGTGGCAACAATATAAGAATCTAGCATTCGAAATTCAGATGGGTGTTGTCCAATGAATTTCTAAGCGCTTTGTCCTAAGCTTCGATTTAAAATATCTCGAAATTAGTTTGGTAATATTATTCGAATTTATTCTAAATCAATAAGGGATGCTGTCTCTATGTGGGCTCTTTAAATGTAATTTTAATGTTGGAATTAAAGTGCATCTTACAGTACACTATTTTAAAAAATAAGTTGTATCATAATATACTGTTTTCAATCACTTTGGGTTCCAAATCTAGATTCTTAGAACTACAGTATTGACTCTAGAATTTTTAGGGCGCAATAATTAAACTATGCCAAAAAAATATGTTCCTAAAATTCAGAAATGTCTGTGAATAAATTACAACATACTATATCGTTATTGTTTCAGAGTCATTGGAAAACACAAATTCTATAGAGGGGTTGCCTTCGAAAGGGAAACAACTTTTAATTTAACTTCAATATTGATACTTTTGAAGATTTGACATACATTCACTCCAAATAGTTATTATAACAAATGCATTGCTACAAATTCATCTTAATGAATAATAGTGGCATCTCTGATTTTGATCTGATTCACTTTTCTTACGGCAGTATTACAAAAAATAACGGAGTTCATTTTAATTCGAAGAAAAGAACTGGAATTAAGATATTTTTATGACATTAATGTCACGTTAAAGTTCAATTATGAGAGGGTTGAGAAAAGCATCACAAACACCCTATGCAGTTATTAAGTCAAACTAATGAATATTAATCAAGTATCAAGGGATGAGCAGATAAGTCATACTCTAAATTCCCGACGTAGTCAAACACAATTGACGCAACACTGGGGCACCCTAAAGATCTTTTCTATATCCGAATCTTCGTGGCAATCAATTTTTTGCTTTTCCCTATTTTTCAAAAGTCTAGAACACAATGATGTCTAGCTAGGCGCAGCATTGCCAAATTCAGTTCTTGCGCCATCGAACTAAGCTTTCTCTAAATTTCCGCTCTAGACTGAGTACACGAGTATGCAACTCATTTAGATTTTGTAATGTAATATCCTTATTTATTCTATTAGACAGTCAGCTATAATTCACAACATTATGTACATAGGGAGCCATTAATATGTGGAAAATATTTTATCCATATATATCAGTTATTTCTAAGTAATAATTTTAAAAAATTACGATATAATCTAGGGTATCATAGGATTTATATTTTGTATCTTGTATGCATATGAGTGATTCATGTGCTGTAAATTGTTAAAATGTTATTTAGTTCGTTTTAATATTTTTTAGTGTTTATAGTTGAATCATTTTATTTAAAATAAAAATGGCGTTAACAAATTTTAAAATATTGTAAAACAGAGAATTTAATGTAGTATTGTTGCATCTGAAAATATGAATAGTTTTAACGAACAAAAATCAAATAATTTTAAATAGACACCCATAAGTATATAACTCCATAAATTTCACCAATTTTACTGTGCGTTTACAAGATAGAAGCAGTTTTGGGAGAAATTGTTGATAATACTAATTACTGTTACTAATGCTATTAATAATAAAAATTATTTTTAATAAAAAGCAAGAATTTTAAGAATTTTGTCCTAAGTAAGTGTAGCTCTTTATTTAATTGCTCAGAGTTTAATTTTGAATGTTCTTGATTCGTTCAAATGAAGATACACTGTGCGTGTGCGTGCGTGCGTGTGCGTGTGCGTGTGTGTGTGTGTGTGTGTGCGTGTGTGCGCGCACTTAATTAAAACATTTTCTATACTTCAGTCATAGGACAATAAAGAAACTTTTTAATCGGGTAGTAATGAATTTATTTTATATTAACACAAGGGGGAAGCAGATACATCTGGAAAGGAGGAATAAGATAATTAAAAAGGAGTCCATCCACTCCGATAATTAAAAACGAAACGACAGAAAAATGTCCCTGTTTGTTTCTTCAAAGAAGGAAAGTGAAGGATTATTCAGATGACATGGTAATAGATGTAGGTATCTTTAGGTATTTTGCATTAGTCTGAGTGTCTGGTAGAGAATATCCCTATTAGTTTAGAGCGTGGAAAATGCTGATCTGAGCCATTTTGGAAATCACATAAACGTAAAAATTAAAAGACATGGGATCACGAATTAATGATGAACGTATTACCATGGCAATTAAAATGTAGGATAAATTAAGAAATTATTTAAACTTAAGGGATCATTCTACACACACACACACATATATATATATATATTATTGCAGTTGTAAATACTTTTGAGCTTCTAATTAATGTGAATACGCTCTATAAATCTGCTCATAACCAGTTTTCCCTCGTATCACATCCGTAGGGAGATTTCTCTATAGATTTTACAATTCCCGATAAAATACCTAAAGATCCCTAAATTTAATACCAAGTTATCTGATGATATCCTTGCACATGAATTCCAAGCAGGAAAAATTTCGTTCTCCTTCGCTTTAATCATGACGACGTAAAGACGCATGCGGCATCCGTTTTGCGATGTAATTTATCACGATGTAATTACCTTTTTCTCGTTTTGAATTAATAAATGTATAATTTCAACTATTTTACGATTCTTCATTGTGCCACGACTGAATTACAAATTAATTAAAAGATTTATTAAAAGATTAATTAAAAGATTAGTATTTTAAGAGATTTTTTTAAGTTTAGTTTTTTAAAGAAGAACAGCAGAAAGTTATAAATTACAAATGAAGTTTATAAAAAAAAATGGGCTTAAATCCTAGCAGGAAGACGAAGAGAATATGGAAAAAAGAGTCGCTTAATTAAAATTCAAAATCTTGTAAGGTAATGAACAAATAAGGATTTAAAAAAATTTAATTTAAGATAGTCCAACGAATGAACAATTGTCAAGAGGTAAAAAAATTAACATTGAAATAAATAAACTGAAAACGATATCTATAATTTTCTGATATTTTCAAACTCTCAACTTTCATTATCATCATAACTGACTCAACAACCCAGATTGGGTCAAGGCCTTATTTTGAAGACTCCTCCACGATCTCCTGCTTTTTACCTCAATCCTAACAGTTCATGTCCCCAATCACTCTAAAATCCAATTCAACAGATTCAAGCTATCGTAGTTTTGGTCTTCCTCTTTTTCGAACTGTAAAGAGCTTTACAACAAAAATCTAATCTACTGGAATTTTTCTCTTCCATTCTAACAATATTAGAAGCCCAGTTCATTGTTTTCACTACAATGTATTTAATGTTATCAGGCTCATTAAAAATTCTACTTCAGAATTAACACGTTTTCGCCAAATTCCATTTTCTCTACCGCCACAGATAAAACACCTCTATAATCAGTTTTTTAAGAACATTTGTAACAAAATATGTTTTTAAGAATGTTAAAGCAATTCCAAAGTATTCCTTTCTGCTTAAAGTGCAAACAAAAAGTTAAATCAATATCTTACAGGTAAAGAATAAAAGCCTCCCTTTTACTTTTTGAAATTAAAGGAGGAGAACAGATTGTTAAGTACTCCTCATTCTTTTCTGTTCTCAAGAAATGTGTGAGGAATATTTAAAAATCTGAGCTTCCTGTACATTTTGTGACTAGCACCGATAATTTCCAAACTCCACTCTTTTTTATCCTTGTGAAAAGATACTCTTTCTCCCTCAAACAAACCATCGCTTTCGATCGAAGACCAAAAAGATACCCACCCCCGCTAGAGAAACGAACGACAAATTCATCAGGAGGTGAATGGGAAAGGGTCATTCTTGACCGGAATACGTCAGGGGTCATCCTGTCCTAGCTACCATTCCAGGGCTGTACCGAACCGTTCATCCGTGCGCAGACCTGGCATCAGTCCAGCGTATAAAAGGTTCTCCAAGAGGATGAAAGGGGGGGGGGTTGAGAAACCACTAATGGGCAGGGTGTGTTGGCGGCTTCCGTTTTTGGCCTTGGCACCTTGAAATACTGCCAAATATTTATCAACACCTGCGCAGCACTGGCGACCATTACGAGGCCCCCAACAATTTCCGCTTTTTATTTTAGTTTATCTCTTTTTCTTCGGGAGGAAATTGTTCAGGGTTAATGCTGAAAGGTAAAAATAATGATGGGGATTCTCGCCAAGCGTGAAATACGGCGGATTGCAGTGGCAAATTGCGTAGTTTTCAAAGAAGGCGATGCGAGATAAGCATCACTTTTTTTTTATGTGTATTACCTGCTTTTATTTATTTTTTTTTACTTCGACTCTACAATGTTTCGGTGGAAATGTGTCTGATTTGCCCTCTAGTTGTTGACTTTTGTGTACTTAACGGACGGCAATCAGTTCTTACAAATAATATTCAGACTCAAAAAGAAGTCAATTCCGAATGACTGACAGCGGATTATCTATTATCTTTTTTCTTGAATCGGGGGATTTTCAGATTTATACGAAGAGATATAGTAAAAGTTTTAATTATTTCTGTGAAATAACTGAGATATGTGTGTGGATAAAATCTATTCTTCTTATTAATGGGTCATCATATATATAATACTGTAAATTACAGATATTAATGCTCATTTGTTTGGTTTCAGGCAGACCCAGATTGATGTTGGTTGGTTTTATTAACGTCTCACTAGAAGCAACACGAGGGCTATTAGCAAGATGCCCAAGGGAATTGACCTCACCCAAAGAGCTTAAAACTACAAACCAGCCCCCAGGGAGACAATCAGCCTCCCCCCTCTGCATTTATTGGGGGGGGATTTTTACAACAACTAAGAGTAAGATATAACAGTACATGATGGAACAAAGAACAAAAATGACATCGTAATTTTAAACCTCGGTCAAGTGATGAGGACGACAATTGACCTGGCATCTCCCTTTCCAAACTTCCTACCCCTCTGACGGGGGACATAGAGCCTCGACAGATTTAACGTGTCTCAACCCTTGCTACACGGCGGATCTTTAGTGGCATCGAGGCTCGAACACAGGACTCAACGAAAACTTCCGACCATGACCATGACCACTTAGTTTGGGGTTTTACTTCTCAAAAATTATAAATGATAATATATTTTAAGTGGAAAACTATTCGAACGTTAATAAAGTTTCTTAAAAATATATGTGGGAGCTTTTCCATTTGTTTTCCATTTTGTTTACGTAATTTTTTTTTTTTAAAAGTTTTTTTTTTTTTTTTTTTTTTTGGCACCATTGTTGCAATTAAATTATTGTAATCAGTAACGTCACTATTAACTTAATTTTAAATTTAATTAAGTTGTTCTAATTATATATAAACGAAGTGAAGATGAATTTTGCTCCGTCATTATTGCTTTAATATAATAAATATAGACAAATAAAAAAAATTAGGAAATTTTTGGATGGGCAGAAAGTTTCCTTAACTATTTTTATTTACCTTTTGAATATAATTCTGGCGATGTATTTTAATTGAAAATCGCTGATATTTCGCTAAAAATGATAATTTCAAAGTCATTCATATTTATAAGTGTAATTTGTTATTTAAATGATCGACTGTGATTTAACCTTGAATAACTTAACATGACCACTAAGCTACAAATAGATTGAAATTATCTGCAATATGAAGGAGATGGGGTTTAGTTTGCTCAGTTCTACAATGACAGTGTTCGAAAGATCCAGAAACACTGGAAGAAATGAATCACTCTGGATGGCTACTATGTAGAGAAAAAGAA
Source organism: Nephila pilipes (assembly GCA_019974015.1). NCBI lineage: Eukaryota > Metazoa > Arthropoda > Arachnida > Araneae > Nephilidae > Nephila > Nephila pilipes. The sequence goes on from BMAW01072879.1 coordinate 5,745, forward strand.
TAAATATAAGCTTCTATCTCGATTTTTTTTTTTTTTTTTTTTTTTTTTTTTGGTAATTATTAAAACTTTACGACATCCCCCGGGATACTAATTGAACATTTACGATTCGGCTTCTTGAAACATTATTAACATTAATAAATGGCAATATTAATAATCGCAATTTACAGCATTATAATCATAAGGATTGATTATTATGAAGAATCTAGATAGCTACGTTATTTCTTAGTAATAATCAAATGGTAACGATACTCTCTCCTATAACAAACACGACAAATATGAGTGACCTATAATTTTTCTTAGTCAATGTTGAGATATTTCACATCCCGTTAGCAAAAAAAAATTTATTTTTCTAATAAGTTTAGGCTCTGGGTCGAGGACTTTTATCGATTTGAATTGCATACAATTACAATTTCTTTTCCCTCCTCCTATTTATTTAATTCTAAAAGGATTAAATTCTTTTTTAAGCCGGTGTTTTAATGTTTAACACAATATAAAAATTTAAAAAACGAGGACGCACTGACTGTCTTCATTTATTGTCAAAGAGCAAATCTCAAACTAGGCATATATTTTGGGAAGAAAATTCCTCTGTATCAAAGCAAGCTATTTCATTATGTCATATATATCCATTTATTATAATCTACTCTTAAATTTTGGAAACATGAAATGTTCAACAGATATGTAATTTTTCGCTTTAATATGCAAGATAAATGTTCTATCTAGCACTATAATATGAGGAACACAAAATGAAAAACATATCTTAAATGTCAAAAAAAATGAATTCATTTAATACGAATATGTAATATATTGAAATAAACTTCTCCCTGTCATTTTGAAAACAAACTAGGTGAAAAATAAATTTTCCTGCATGAAAAGGTGTCCTATTTGTACAGATCTGGGTCCTGTTCTTGAACATTGACCAAAGTAAGTATTTTTACAATTCGTTTACAGGATAACAACACATTTTTCATTTAAAAAATGTGTTGATACACATTCCTTAACTCCAGTTAATCTAAGCTCTATTTTTTTATTTTTAAAGACGTAATTAGGAAGAGTTTCTGTTATATATATTTTTAAATTACTCGTAATTACTCTAAATTAAAATTAAATTAAATTAATTAAATTAAAAACTCTTTTATCGGCATTAAAATATTGAATTTTCCATTTAAAAACAGTTAATGCATTGATTTAAATATTATTTGTTTATATTAATTTGTGGAATGTTTCTGTAAGGTACAACAAAATTAAGTTATTATTATTTTATTAAAGTATAGCTCATTCGCTTTGCTTTCGAATCCCTTCTTTCGTTTCTCGAGTAGTTTTTTGTTAAGAGATTGAATCAACTTAACGTTACTTTTTTTTCCTGTTAAGCTGGACAAAAAGTTTTTTTAAAAAAAAAATTAAAAAAAAAACGTTTCTATGACATTCTATGTAATTTAAGAAAATAAAACAGAAAAAACCAATATTTCACAAAATACTTTATTACGGGATTATAACTCACTGCACAAACAATATTCTTACATAAATAAAAAGAATACAGAACATCGATGAAACACGTTTTGTTACATTTGAATATCTAATGAATTCGAACGAAGCATGATCCAATCGTAATAAACATAACACACAACTCCAGTTACTTTTCGTAAATAGTTACTTTACTTCATCGTAAATAGTTACTTTTCTGTTAGTGTGTAAATAAGTTGTCAGTGAGCAGTCGGTGACAATCTGAACAGCTTTAGAATTCGCATTTAAAACATACTTAGACACACGTTTTAATTAAGTTGTGCACAGTTATTACATCTAGTTACGAAACGTCCTCTAGAATTCTAAGCAAATCGCATCTTAAATTGTCTTAGAGTTTCTTACTTTGGAGGAGCCTCTGGATGGCAGTCCTTAAAATAAATTTCTCAAATCTAATTCGTCCTCGTTACTTATTACCATGACAACAGCCAAGCCGAAGCATCTTGGGAAAATGCACGAGCCTTTATCTACTCGAATTCGTGCGCATGCGTGAAATGGAGAAGAGAAGTGTGGAAGATGTTGGAACATAATACTACTGAATGGAATACGAGCTGTAAAATTGCTTCAATATCAATATTGTACTCCCATTTCATTAATGAATAGAAAGAATAACCTTTTCAGCGGATTTTATCAAATCGCTATTATATACATCTTTTTCTCCCCTAGGCCTTATTATTTAAATAAAATAATATAACACTGGTAAAAACGAGTTTTTTGAACAAGGATTTCCCTTCCCATCACTTTACCTTTTGCTTAACATATTTTTTTTATCTTAAATTTTAAGAGCAAAAGAGAACGTTTAGTCAAATTGGATTTATTCAATAATTAGTTTTAATTATTTATTTTATTATTTGTCGTTTATTAAATTTATCATTAAAATAAATACGTGTAAAAATTTATAACTCAATTAAGCATTCTGTTAATCGATTCAGCTAAATCTAATTAAAATTAAAGCAAATGATAAATAATTAAACGACGGTTTTGGCGACTTGACAAGAAACTTGACGTAAAATTTAATTCTTTAAATAATAAGTTTTGATATTTTATTGATTTTCATTACATTATCGTATCGTCATCCAAAACAATCATGCCTGGAAAATTTCAGCTCAACCGAGCGTTTTAAAATGTGAGAAGAAGGCTTTTAAAGTTTTGAACCAAACAAAGTTACAATTAACCCAGGCAAAGTTCAATGCGAGTTAAAGAAAATCCATCGAAAAAGAATTTAACATATATTTTATTGGATATTTCTAGGTTAATTTTAAAGACTGATTGATTTATTTGTCTTATTAACGTCGCACTAGAAGCAAAACGAGAGCTATTGGTGTAGTGCCTCGTAATTTTGAGCCTCGGTCAAGTAACGAGAACGAACACTTGAGGTGACACTTCCCTCTCGAAACTTCCACGTCACACCAATGAGGGTGGGGGCTGTGAACCTCGACAGATTTAACGACATCAGCCCCGGCTACACTGTGTGTCTTTAGTGGCATAAAGCCTTGAACCTACTACTCGACGAAAACAACCGGAAGCTTGCCCACAACCATGACACTAGGCTATCGTAGCCAATCACAGTTGGTATTGTGATTGTTTATGAAAGTCACACTTTGGAACAACACTAGGGCTAATGGTAACGGACCACGTCGATCAAATGACAAGGACGACACCTGAGCTGGCATTCTCTATCCCAAACTTACACGCCAAAGAGAGGACTTTGAACCCCGATAGATTTAATGTGCATCAGCCCCGGCTATACTGTGAGTCTTTAGTGGTATCAGGGCTCGAGCCCATGGCTAGCCGAAAACCACCGTCCGATGACCACTAGAGTCAGCATCTCAATGCCCGCTTTCTCAACACGAAGACTTGAGACAACAACAATATTCTGCGAAAGGAGCTAATTTACAGCTGAGTTTGCTACAACAGTAATCGTTTGCAGGTTTTTCGTATTATCTAATTTACCTCGAGACCAATTTTCGTCACTGGCCATTCTCTTTACAAAACTCATCCTCTCCCGTGATGTTAGTTTCAGTACAATAAATGAGAGCAATGCAGTGAAGCTAACTTACAATCCAAACTAAACACTTGCTTTCGTTTCCTGCAGCAGTGCTCCTACGTGAAACTCATTTTTTTTCCCCTTCCTTTTGAATCTGGCGAAAGAGATAACCACTGAAGGGGCCCTGTCGGCGAAAGACAAGGGGGGCGCAACCACTAACAAGCGTCGACCGCATAACGAGGCAGCGGGGCGGGTCGTTAGTGGGGCGCACGGAGGGATGTGAAGAGGGCCCTTCAGAAAGTCGGTCTTGGAGGACCTCGCTTCTGCTCTCATTACCTGCACACCCGACTCTCTATTTCGACTTTCGCCTCACTGCCACGCCATAAAAGGGGTAGGGGGGAGATTTGGCGACTCCGCAGCCCATCTTGGCGAACATACTAGGATGGTTCTTGATTATTTTTCAATAACCTAGTTATTTGTCAGAATGTTGATTGTAAGAAGATGCCATATTATTACTTGCGGGCAATCGGCGATTGTAAAATTTTTCTTTGGGGAAATGCAAGGATTTCTGCTGATTGAACTGTAGATGTAAACAAAACCGGAACAACGCTTTTATAAAGCAGTTTAATAATTGTTGGTGAGCATTTAGACACCATGGATACAAATTCTCCATTGGTTCCAAAATAATTATCTGAGAATGATACTAAGCGAATTTGCATCGCAACAGAAGACATACATGTCATGTAATAGGTTTCAGAGTGGTAACAAGCTACGAGGGTCGTTCAATAAGTCCTTAGAAAATCTGAGAGGTGGCGCTCGTAGCATCGAAAATGATTTGTTTTTAGGAAGCATCGTGACTCACTGGACAATTGTCTGAGTCGCGGTTACTCGTATTCGTGATCACGAAGCCTTTCACACCTAAAAAATTATTTGTCATAATATTTCCGGTCGATGAGGTCCTCCTCGCCTTCTTTGGAAAAGATTCACCGGAAGCAACCCATTGTTTTGTACATTACTCTGTTTCCTGTGTATAAGGAGGAATTCAGGCTTCACCGATGGTGACAATTCGACGCGGCAGCAATCAAGTTTTGATTTGACAGCAAATGACTTCAAAATCAAAACTAACTCAGGTATCAATGTCAAATTTGTTTCGACTCTGTTTTACAGATGACAGCACCCAATGGCAACAATAATTTACTGTAACCATCTGTCTTCAAATTCGAGTACTTATTGAACCACCCTCGTAACCCTAAACAACTAAACATTCTGCTTATAGACCCCCGACCAGTTTCTCAAATTCTGGATGCTCCTGTGTAAGTTCATTACCTGTAAAATGAGTTATTCGAAGATGATAAGCGCACTTTTTATTCTTCAAAATTTACTGTGCAACTTCTACACGTTCTCTCAAAATAATAATAATCATCATCATATTTGACTCAACAGCCCAGGGTGGGCTAAAACCTTCTTTCGAAGATTCCGTCAAGATAACCAGCCTTTTGCCTTAGCCCCTGCCAATTCCTCTCCCCAATCACCTTAAAATCCGATTCAACAGAATAAAGTTTTGTTAATAGTTATGGTCTTCCTATTTTCCGACAAGTATATAAGGGCTATGCGGCAAAAATCTTCTTTACTTAATTTTTTTCTTCCATTCTAACAATATGAGAATCCCAGTTCATATTTGTGTATGTGTTTGACTTTAATACATTTAATGATATCAGGGTCACTAAAAATTATATTAATTTAAGAATTAAAACGGCTTCTCCAAAAGCCATTTTCTCTTACTCCACCGGGTCAAATACACGATTTGAGCTTTCTTTCCATCTGAGAAACACAAGATGACAAAGTGCGGGGCAACTACCGCTCATTGGCTATTTGTGGAGAGCATACTTGTGACATCAGCCAAGACTGCACACGTTAATTTGTATCTCTTTCTATTTTTGAATTGAAATATTTTAATGTGCTTCTTAAGTTGCGCTCATTTGTTTGGAAAAAAAATAATGAAATATGAAAATAAGACTTGTTTTTAATCCATGGTTTGAGAAGAATGATTAGTGACAGAGTAGCATTGATTTAGTTTAAATCACATCTAAAAGATCATTTAAGTAGCAAACTGCACTTATAAAAGGGAGTGACTACGGAGAGAAATTAGGATTTTTTGGCATAATATCAGCCATCTTCATTTAAATCACTTTTTGGTGTATTTTAATTATATAATAATAATCAAAAAGTTAAAAAAAAAAAATAGTAAGGAAACTATCTGTCCATCCAAAAATTTCCTAATCTTTTAATTCGTTTTCTGTATATTATATAATAGCAATAACGATTGGGGAAATTCATCTTTATTTCGTTTATATATAATTCAAACTACTTAATTAAATTTAAAATTAAATTGACACAGACATTACTGATTAGTAATTTATTTGCAACAACATGGCCAAAAAACGTTTGGAAGAAAAAGAAATATTACGTTATCGATAAAACAAACGGAAAAATTCATACAAATATTTTTAAGAATTTTTTTTTTAACGATTGAACAGCTTTCCACTTAAAAATCTAAAATCATTCATAACTCTAAAGAAGTAAAACCTCAAACTAAGTGGCCATGGTCGCGGACTCACAGTTTTTGTCGAATCGTGGGTTCGAGCCTCGATGCCACTAAAATTAAACCGTATAGCAAGGCTGATGCACGTTAAATTTGTTGAGTCCTTCCGCTAGTGTTATGTGGACGTTTGAAAAGTAAAATTGCTCAACAAATTTCATAATTGTTTCAATTTTTGGATTCGATTCTGTATAATTCAATTTTCCTTTTTGTGTGTATATCTTGCACCAACGCTGGGGCTGACCGGCGCCGAGGAGACTGACTATGGTCGAGATTCATAGTGTCAGCATCCATTGTTAGTAGGGAGTCGTGCCGTCAATGGAATATGGATTGATATGCATTTCAAAAAAGAAAGGAAGGAAAAGGAAAATGAGAAGTATAAGAACTATGACGTCACACTCTGTAAACACACTGTAATCTTTTATTTACTTTTGAATTTCGAAATTTTGTAATATCTTATGTTCATTGTTCCAACACGTACTGTTTAATTTTGCCCTTTATTGTTGTAAAAAACTCTTTTTGTCAATAAATGCTGAGTACGGGATTGATTATCTCCCATGGGGCCGATTTGTAGCTCTAAGCCCTTGAGTGCGCTGGGTCCCCTTGGGCATTCTATCAATAGCCCACGTGTTGTTTCTAAGTTAATAAACAATCAATCAGGTTTAAATTACTTCATATTTTATTTATAATTCAAGTTACTTGAATTCCAAAGAAAATCAGGCATTGTATTATTCAAATACATTGTATTTACCGATAAATAGTCAAATTGTTGATCTTTTAAAATAATTCATTAATTACAATTAAAAGCATAACAACATTCGCTGAAGAAAAGAGTTCCGAAACGGGTAGTTAATGCTCATGCTATAAATTTTCACGCATTTTTCTCCGAAAGTCGCGTAGACTTCACATTTTCAACCTAATCGAATTAGGCCAGCTAATATTGACGGTCGGTGATTTAAATCACGGGAAATCCATCCGTAGAGTAATATTAATCCATGAAAGCACATGGTTGCCAGTTAAGGCCGCACTCTATAGCTACGAGGCGGAAGCGGTTTCTTTGATCTCATCTCGTCTGATGAGAAATTTGAAGATGAGTGGGGCTGGAGGAAGATATTCGAAATGAGAGAAGATCCCTACAGAGAGAGAGGGTGCGCATTTTCCTCATTGGTATATAAATTACTCACCCGTGTTTGTCACCCGAAATTTGTTTTGGTATTTAAATTCAACTATTCAAACCAATTAAAATTGCATATCACCCTCAATTTTAAATATATGTCGATTTTATGACATGTCTAGACGTTCTAGAAAAAGTATAATGGAATTTTTATAGATATTAATAAATTTTAGAAATGGAGGGCTTTTAAAGAATCTTTTTGCAGAATTTCAAAACGCAGAAGAAAAATTACGTATATTTAATTTTTAGAAAAGACACAGACGAAAAATGTGAATATACTTAATTCTATTTTAATACGATAGATACGTATTAAAATAGAATTGTGACTCAAAGAAAACGTGTAAAAAAATTCGTGTAAAAAAACATTGTATCTAAGGAATAATGGGAGATAGATTCTAATATTATGAAATAAGTAAAAAGTATTGCAACAATTCATGAGTTTTTCCTGTTAGTATATTAAACATTTTATTTCATAAAGATTGCACGTGCATTTATCATACAAAGTAAATTATCATTACAAAAGGAAAAAAAAATATTTCTGTTATAATTAATAAAACAGAGGTTTAGAACTTATAACTTACTATTTATTGACTTTTGCGTAAAATAAATAAATATGTATGCTTTAATATATTACTCGATCATGAATTTCTCCAATCGGAAAGACTCCAAAAATGACATTTTTTTATGACTGCAAAATACAATATCTCAAAATGTTTCGCACATACATATACATATGTGTGTTTCTCAATTAACTATACATAGAATAGACTTTTCTCGAGATTTTATATTGAGTAGTAGGACTTTTATAATGCAATAAAGTCAAAATTACAAATGACTTTTAAAGAAAATTTCAGTGTTCGGAACTCGAACAATATAAGGGCTCTATTATCGAAATAATAGTCTATTCCCTAGAAATGGTTATGTTCTTCTGTATTATATTCGATTTATAAAATGTGAATATATTTTCTTTTGAGTTACCGTGTTTTGTGAAAAGTACTATAGTTTCCTTATATTTTTACAAAATGCCTTTTTGACACTAAAACTATATGCTAACAAAACTTTTCTTGGGAAAATTTTCTTCGAAGGTGTACTGTTATCTTAACTTGCGGCAATCGGCGTGGTGTGGAAGTGACAACCAACGCAAGCGTCGACCTTTCTCTTTTATCTGACCATGATGAATAACTGAAATCCGTTGCCACAAGACCGTTACGTAACTTTGATGCAATCGCTAAAGTTACGCTCATAAAACCTATACCAATACAATTACTCTAATAAAAACAATCTTATACCACTATTCCTGGTAATCGTCTGCGAGTTGCATCCATCGCTGAAAGCTACGAAGCAAATTAAAACCCCACACAAACCACCCCACAAAGCCCCGACGTGTTAAAAATCAATAAACAGCCCATTATTAAATCATATATTTATCCGAACTTAGCGCAGGCGATATCAACCTACTCCACCCCCCTCCGCTCACGCCGAACCCCCCTTTCTCCTTCCCACGATTAGATTAGCTGGAGCACACACACACACGCTAGGATCCGGCAAAATTCGCCGGACTGTGAACCCGGACCCCGAGGCTATAATAATCTTTTCAGGCAAGTGAGCTTCTAAAATTTTCCTCTCTCTTACCATCAACTCCCGGTTATTCAATATCTTTTCAAAACTGCAGACGATGCTAACGGGGGGATGATGGAACGTAGAGGGAGGAGGGTTGTTCGAAAGATGGAGGGGGTTCTACAACCATTAGCAACTAAGTAATAAATAGGCGGTCTTGCGGTTATGAGCAGAAGAAGCTTTAAACAATAGGATTCTGACGGATTGGAAGGGGTGTATATTTATATGGGGGGTAGAGGCTGCGTGTGTGGTTTCGGGATGGTTCTCCCTACACCCTCCTTTCCAGCAGATCCACACATAATCTTTGAAGAATCAATCTTCGGGAACAGGCCTAGAGAGCTCGACAGTCTAATCGAGCTAATGGGGTATGAGGGGAGTCCGATGTGGGTTCGTCAAGTCTGGGAACGAGGCTATTTATTTTGGCAATTCTCTCTCTCTGTCCCTCTTCTCTCTCTCCACCCTCCTTATACTTTTTATTGCATTTCCATCAACTTGGGATGTTTAATGGTCGTAAGAATGAAATTGTTTGTCACTTTGGTTTTTCCTCAATCGATTTCCTTTCTTTGCTATTTTTTTTCCCCTTTCCTTTTTCGTTAGATTGTTTTGGCAACAGGGGGATCGGTAGAATTAGCTGCGGGAGAGAGGAACAGTTGTGATGTGAATCGACCTAGATTGTGGTGAATGGAAAGAAAAAGTTATGCATGCGTTCATTTATTTCCGAGTAGTTTAAATTCATTGTAGTGTTGTTTATATAGATCTACAACAACATGCCATTGATTGGTTTTATTAACATTGCACCAGAAGCAACACGAAGGCTTTGGGTGACGGACCTCGTTATATGGAACCTCGGTCCAGTAACGTAGGTGAACACCTGAGGTGGTATCTCCCTCTCGAAACTTCCACACTTCACCAATAAGGGTGGAGGCTGTGAGCCTCGACAGGTTTAACGTGCATCAGCCCCGGGTACTCGGCGAGTCTTTCGTTGCATCAAGGCTCGAACCCAAACCGTGTCGAAAACCGCAGACCATGACCGCTAAACTACCGCGACCACTCAATAACATGCCAAGAAATAGAATGTCAATAGTAGAGGCAAAAGTTTCCTTATAATTTTAAATTAATAACTTTGCAATGTTTTAATATAGAATACATTTACGTATATGATAATTCACTTTTATTAATAAATTTTTGAGCTTAAAATAAAGAACAGTATCTCCTAGACTAGTTCCTTTGTCCAGATTGCAAGTACGGTCGTTCAGTCCATCCCAATTTTCACAACAGCTTGAGATTTATTTCGCTATATCCCTAGAATATGGGTCCTTGAGCTCCACAATGATTTTTGGACTGTCAGAGGAACACGATATTTAAGGCGAAAACCCCAGCGAAAAACTACCCGGGGAATTGACTCCGAGTTCTCGAGAAGAAGCTTCTAGTTTTTCAACAATGCATCTCTCGACACCGTAGCGGGGCTTTCCCCTTCAACTAATCCTTGAGGAGTTTTATATGATGTTGTATTAGCCAGTGAATGAAACGTGACTTTTGTAGATTAGAATTGAATTATATAAGTATATTGAATAGAATTGAGGGTATGATAAGCAGTAAAGCGCTTAATATGCTGGTTGGTGGTAGAGAGTAAGTTATATACGAAAACTTCGGCGTCACACCTACACTGAGTAAAGATCAACAGGGCGAACTTAGAGAGGCAAAGAGGGTCGAATCCTCAAGTAAAGTCCAACTGAAAACTAAAATCCGGTTGGTCCATTGGCTGTGGTAGCCAAGAGGTCACGGTCGAGGGCTTGCATCTGGCGTTGTTTTTGTCGAGTTGAGAGTTTCTGGCAATGATTCCACTAAAAACCCGCCGTGTTGCGCTGGCTGATGCACATTGAATCTATCATGTCCTCGAGACCTCCTGTTGGTGTGATGTGATAGTAATGCGAAAGTATTTTTCAATGGCCCAGGAGCCAAATGTGACTATGTTGCGCAGAAGATGGTAAAGCTTGTGTGAAAAAATTGAAAATAGATGAAAATTTGTTGACCAGGAAAGGGTCGAAAAGAGAAAAGTATCGCCAGGGTATACCATGGGCGTGTCATTTGTGTTTACCAAAGACAGTAAACCCCTTAGGAAAGAAAAAGATCACTAGAGTGCCTCTGGGTCATGATGCTCGTACCTATTTAAAGAAGACAAGCGCCTGAGGTCCCCTGATATAATCTGCAGGGGCACGTCCGGCTATACCCCCACTCCTTGGGCACCATTTTAGTCGTGTCTTACGATATGCATGAGCTACAGTGGGATTATTCTTTCACGCCCGATCATCATACAGGTATCCCATTGATATGAAAATTTAGAGAGAGAGACGAGCCATCTCAGGTGTCATCCTGGTCAAAAAACGAAATCCGTCACCAATACCCCCTACTTCAAAATTCAAACGGAACCAGTCCGACTCGTGATCATCATTCCGAATTTTTCAAGAATATTTCCCAACATTTAACATTTTCAGTATTTACCAAATCTTTTCTGCTCAGTTATCGTATAAATCGCAATTAAAAACACACTTAATTCACAATCTTTTCTTAATGATGGGCATCTCTTCTGTATGTCTTACCGTATTAACTGAATACATAACAACCGTGTTAAATTACATCCCATATTCATCTATACAGCAGTGCAGAGAGGAATGCATTTCTATGCGATGTGTCTCATTCTATTATGGTATCGATGGTAGTTGTGTATACGATTTGGCTTTGTATATCCTGTCCACAAATACTGCGGAATCGTTGTTAATTTCCATAGTCTGATGATTACGCTCCCTTGCTCCCGTGGTCATCGCGACAGAGAGTGGGCGCAACAATATCTTCGTAGTTTGTAAAGTGATAGTAATGTGCGATGAATAGAATTTGTTTGTGAGCTGGATTACATACCTGTTGATACTCGAACTGTGTTTGGGTTGGAACTGAACGTGCAGGGCATGAAGCTTTAAATATTTCAGAGATGAGGCTGTTTTTCGATGTTATAAATGTTTATTATGTTGTCAATCGTATTCGATGATGTACTAAATAGTTTTTGTTTAACAATAGTAGTAATAAATATTGCTAAATTGGTTAATGCGACATCAGAAAAGACACCATCACTGTTTTGTTTGGGTTATACGCTTCTTTTTCCAATAAACATCAAAACTGCGAAGTGAATTGATACTTTTTGCAGTCTTAATTCATTCTTGTTCAAACTAAATTCATACTGTTTCAAAAAAATCATTTATTCACTTAAATTCCTTCAATTTATTAAAAAAAAAAATGTCTATTTTCTAACTAAATTCATTCTTATTCAAAAAAAAATTCTTCAAACTAAATTCCATCTCACCCCGCCTCCCAAATACCCACTCTTCCTTTATTCAAAATAAATTTATATTATTAAAAAAAAAAAAAAAAACAATTAAGACTACAAAGTGAATTCATTCTTTTTGCAGTCTTAATTTATTCCTTTTTCGAAACTAAATTCATACTATTTCAAAAGAAAATCCTTTAACCGACTAAATTCTTTCTTTTTTTTTAAAAAAAAAAAAAAAAAAAAAACCAATTTTAAAAAAAAATTTTAAAAAAACAAAAAAAAAATTCGTCCTTTAATAAAAAAAAAAACCTTTATTATTCAAACTAAACTCATTCTCATACAAAAAATATATATCTTCTTCCCCCCCTCTTATAAATTCCTTCTACTTCAAAGGGGGAGGGGGAACTTTTATTTTTCCTACTAAATTCCTTCTATTTCAAAAACAAAAAAAAATCTTCCTAATACTAATTAAATTCCTCCTAACTCAAAAAAAAAAAAAAAAAAAATCTACCTTTTTCAAATATAAATTATTATTTGGCAAAAAAAGAATTCACTCATAAGTGGGAAAAAACCCTTTTCTCATGAGGAAAAAATAACTCATTCTTTTGTACAGTAAATTCCCGGCTTTTAAAAACAGGTTCATTCGTTTTCAAATAAAATTTTTCTAAATGACTAACACTCTATATATTTTACTTCACTATCGTCTTAAAATTCTGAATCCCTTAACCGCATTTTCAGTCATTCATTTTAATTTCTGACAGCATATAAATTAAAATAAAACATCAAGAAATAAGCATAATAATAATAGTTTTTAAAAATCAAGTGCCTGCTTTCACCAGTAATGCTAAAACTTCTACTCCATGTATTACTTCTGTAGGCCGGAGGCAAAGGATACTATGTCCATTTTTTAAAATAGAAATCAGAATTTTTTTAAAAAATACTAACACTTAAAAAAGTATAATTTAATAGTCCAAAAAACCAAATATATAAAGGTTTATTGAAATATATTCATTAACAAGCAAACTGTTTATAAAGGAAGACTAAAAAAAAAACAATAAGCTGCTCTCCTATAAAATTCTAAAATATGGTTATAGTTTTCTTACCTTTAGCATACAGATTTAATGTGCAAAGGGAAAAAAATGAAGACAAATATGATGTATCATATCTCTACATAATCTATCTTGCTTTTCAAAGTAACTTATTGATTTCCTTCACAATTTTATTTAATGCTTAAGGTTCCCGTCTACCTACCATTTTGATTTCGTGTACGTAACATTAATCCTAAGCAATTTCCTCTACCATCTTCAAATTTATACTATTTTATTTATTTGAATGCACCCCTGTTGACCTTTATATTTTAATAATTTCTTTGTGGGTTCTCCGATTTTTATAAAAAATTCGAAAATATTTTCAAAAGTCGGGGAGAAAAAGTAATTCTACAGAAACCTTCGTTATTTTTTTTTCTTCCGATGGGCACTTTTGCATTCCAATAAATAAAAAAAATATATAAAAAAGCTCTATACAAAGTTTTTCAAAGAACAGATTTAGCCACCCAAGGTGCGCTTTTTTTAAAAAATTATTATTAAGTTACTTAATGAAATATAAGAATTAAATTAAACGATGAAATATCGAGAAATGAACAATAGGTAACGAATAGTTTACGATATTAAAATTAAAGCATACGATAAATAATTAAATTGAATATTGTATCAACTACATGTAATCAAAATTAAAGGAAACAATAAATTATTAAATTGAATATATTTAAGCTAAATGTTATTAAAAATGAAGTAAACGATAAAAAAAAATGAAAAGTTATCTGGTATGGGAAAAGTGATCCTACTCAAACAACAGTACCTTGGGTGACTAATAGTAAAAATTTGAAAACTGCAAAAGAAATTCCAAAGGATTAACATCACACTCACGAATCAAAATGGCCGGTAGACACGGAAGCCTTAAAGTAACTTTAAGACCTTCAAAAAATTTGCATTTTTTTTTTTATTATTTATTTACTACTAAGAATTAGAGGAAATCATTGCTGATTCTCCATATGTATTATTTACGAGAGAATTCGATTAATAGAACAGTGAAAAATTGATTCTGAAATTGTAAATACCCAAAAGTGCAATGCCTTAGATTAAACTTTCCGTATTTGTGTTTTTCTTAAATATATGGGTTTTTTTAGAATTCAGATACTTACTTTCATCAAAAGCTATTGATCCATTCTGCTGATATTTCCCCTAACATGAAATGAGCTGTTTCTATACCGTGAACGTATTATGTTTCTAATAAACACTCAATCATTTTAGATATTGTTCAGTATTGTATAAAAATTAAAGAAAATTTATATTAAAAAAAAAGTTAAAAATTGTTAATTTTTAAAATGTTCTTATATTCAGTGAATAGAATGTTAGTTTATAAGTTCTCGATAAAGGATTCTAGATATAAATGCAGTAAAGTTTATGCGAGATATATCTAAAGATACTCGACTCACAAATATAATTGATTAATAATTGCCCAAGCATTCATGTACATAAATGTGATTTTATTTGCATAAACAAATACTTAAGTTCCCAGATATCTTAAGATATAACTAAGGAGTGGTTTTAATTTTAAAAAGGGTGGATATTGCTGAAACAAAACAAATTCGTTTTTCTCTGTCGAAGTCACCTGAACAAATCCAAAAAGGGTCTGTGAGATACAGAATCCATATGAGAAGCAACTTTCTACTAGGCTAAAGGAGTATGTGGAACAAAAAAGACCAGGCAAGCTACAAGCAAATAATGAACGTAATTTTAAAACTAGCTCAATTGAAGAAGATGACATTTGGGCTTCACTCTCTCATAAATTCCTCATAATGAATCTAAGGCAGTTATTCCCAACCTTAATTTAATTGAGAATCATTTAAAAAAATTTAAAAATGTAAATGTGACCTCCTTTCCCTCCTTTATAATATCATAATATATATAAAAATTTTGAAATTTTTCATTTATTTATTTTTACCTCTTTCTTTAACATTTAAAAAAGCTCTAATGTTGGAGTACTTTTTTTTTAACAATTTGATTAAAATCTTTATTTCAATATAGATATTGGTGTATATTGCGGTGCATTGATATAATTACACAATATTTAATTAAAAAAGGAATTTAAAAAGTCAATACATTTGTTTTTCAAGAAAAATTTTACCCCCATTTTGAAATCTTATAAATGCAGCTTGATTTAATATTCAACGCCTAATTAGAAAATTAAAAAGTAACCTTGTGAAGTGAACTAAAAAAAATCAAATATGAAAGACTGTGAAATTCAAAAAAAAAAAAGAAGATTTTTGTAAGACCTCACCCATGGTTAGCTTTTTCTAGTAAGAACAATAAAACAAAAAATAAAAGGTTTGGAAAATATATTTTGAGATATAATAGTAATATTATTATTAAGTATTAATTATTAATACTTATTGAAAAAATACTAAGTATTAATATTAATATTTATTGCGAAGAGGGAGTTTGCATCTACTTAACAAGTATTGTAATACTTTATCTGCTTTTAGGTTTGAATTTAATTTCAGTTTTTTAAATTGATATCCAACGACCCCTCAAAAAGGGCAGGGTGACCCCTCGGGGTGTCGCACTCCACCGTTTGGAAGCCAATGATCTAAGGATTACTTGAATTCAATCTCCCTCAAAACTTCCACGTGATGGACACTTCATACGACTTCTCTGTTGTTCTATTTCAAATTCGATTACTCGTTTATTGTCAATCTACAAATTGTTTCTAAAAAATCGGGAAACTCTTTCAACATCAAATATCATTGAACACATTTAATATTGAGCTTTGTGTATTTCGGAAACAAAATGTAAGCATAACATTTATTTTTCCAGCTAATTTTCGGAATTAAAATTTACATAATATGCAGAGTTCTTCAAAATTACTCATCCGATTTCAAAATTCCATATTTTCAAAAATAAACGACACAGATGGATAAGTAATTCGTGAATACAAAGGAAAACCATTGAAGTTTTATATTGTGAACAATAGATGGCTCTCGTGTGTTCTTCGCGAATTTATTTCCCGAAAGCTGTGTCAGAAACTTGCTCGAAGCTATTTCGTAGCTGGATTGATCGCAGTGGACCAGATGACTGGATGTTACACAGCTGGCAACCTAAATCATCCGATATGTCCCCGTGCTATTCCTTTCTTTGGGGTTTTATAAAAGATAAAGTGTATGCGCTATCATTAACGGCAAGTTTATGCGAACTTAAACAACAGATTTCAGCTGCTATACCATTCACACTTTACAACGTGTTTTGGCATGAATTTACAAACTGAATTGACATTGTACGTGTAACTAAAGAAAGTTATATCGATCACTTTTAAAAATAACTTCCCTAGTTTCTCTTTGCATTCATGCTTTACTTATCATTCTGAATCGCTTATATATAGCGCTTTGAAAGTGAATGATTAATTTTGAATAACCCTGTACTTTTATGAAATATTTATAATTTTATTACAATAATAGGAATACAGTCCGACAATTAACAGTTTACAGTTTACAATTAACTCAAACGACATTATTTTTAATTATTACG
The DNA here is from genome assembly GCA_019974015.1 of Nephila pilipes. Classification (NCBI taxonomy): domain Eukaryota; kingdom Metazoa; phylum Arthropoda; class Arachnida; order Araneae; family Nephilidae; genus Nephila; species Nephila pilipes. The sequence goes on from BMAW01072879.1 coordinate 22,545, forward strand.
GAAACCACATATGCAAGTAAAAATCTTTATAGCTATTAAAATTTGATCGATACGTACAAAGTGGTTGAACGTACAGCTAATCTCAGTTACTGTAAATCTTGAAAATAATCTCTTACAAAAAAAAATCCAAATTGGAGCTTTTCATTTACCAAAATATGGTTTTTCATTTATGTATATATAAAAATAGAATGATAAAAAGCATCTACTTTAAATAGGAAGTCGTGACGTCCTCCGTATAAAAGATTAATCTGAATTCCATAAAAAGAAATATATAGAAAATGATGTCAAAATTTGTAGGAGCGATCTCACTAGCAATTGCTCATCAAGGAGAGCCATAGTAAAACTGTGCTTAAGACTGCAGAATCGTGTGTTACGGAACTCCATTTTAATGAGAGACATCTCTATTACTAAGATTTAGTTTCATATATTCAGATCTTCAACTTTATGTCCAGTGAAATATGTTTAAATAGTTTCGATATGATTTGGAGTAATTTTCTCTTTCTAATTTCTTTCAATCAGTCCAATAATTTAGTAATAACTAAAAGATAAATTTTTTTGAGAGAACTTCTACTGATTCAGTTTAAATTAATCGTATTTGATTTATTCAAATAATATTTAACTTGAAGAAACTAAAAATTAATTATTCAAAACTGTGAATAATTTAGGCTAAATAATGTTCTGCGAAAAACAGCTCGGAATTTTAATAAGCATGAAAACTTTTCAAAGAAGTAGAATTTCAGAAGATTATTTCACTTACTATGGCATAAACTTTTGCAATGAATTTCTTTTTATTTAAAAAAAATATTAATTGTTTTTATAGATAGTTAATCGAAGTAATATTTGTAATGTGTCCTTCATTTTATAATAAAAGAAATATGAAATACGTTTTTTTTTAATTTTATAGTAAAAGAAATATTTTGTAAAAATTAAATTATTAACTATTTTCCCTTAATATAGAACAGGAAAGCGATTATTCTATCGAGTAAAAATAAAAACAATAAAAACAGAATTAAAGAGCTAAATGCATTTTTACAATTAATTCGTTTCGAATGGAATAAAATCATAAATATTTAATTCAACAAAAAAAAGACTCAAAATTAATTAATTCGAAAAAGAAATCCTGACACTTTCATTAAAAGTAATCATATTTTGCACAGGGTTTTTTTTTTTTCCTCCGAATTCCCAACTTTTATCGAATTCTAAAAGAACAATTCTTCAAAAACAAAAAATAATAAGCTGAACATTTTAAATTCGTGTTATATAATGCAAAACATAAATAAATCACGAACTGTTAAATAACTTTTCATCAAAAGTAAATAAGAATTTTGTAAAAAAAAAAAATGTATAACGTCAGGAACACAAAGGCAAACTTTTCACGAAAACGAATATCACACACACACAATCTTGATATTCCGCTGAAATACAAAACCATTCCCAATGAAAATCTCCCGAAATCTTTTTTTCCTGCTTCCAACCAGATCCGAAACAGCTATGACGTCAACTCCCCCTCCTCCTTTTTCCTCCATCCAACCAGAAACGTCAATTAGCAGCCTTTGTTTTTGTCTGGTCGAGAACAATGGCCCATTTGACCAATCAGCAGCGAACTGACGTCCTGGCGTTAGTAAACGTGGCTCCGAAGTGCGTTTCGCAGAGGAGAAGCATTGAAATGGTTGAAAAGAAGAAAAAAACGGAACAATGAACGGAAAACCTTCAGATAAAAAATAGAAATGTATGAAACTACGAGGAGAAGTTGCATTTCCTAGTTTTTTTTTTTCCGTGATAACAAATAACGAGATATAAATTGCAAGAATCATTCCTGCGGTTTTTAAATTAAAAAAAGGGAAATATGATTAGAATTAAATCATGTGCGGCTTTTTTTTTCCCGAGCAAGCCAGTCATAACACTAACAGTTCTTTCAATCTGTTTTCAGTTACGTTAATTAAGAAACCAAGGCCAAAACAACATTAAATTTTTTTTCAAAATAACTTTTATACTCAGATGCTCAATAGAAATGGCTAATAATTATAGAATGCAGCATGCATGAAATGTTGTCTTATGTGGTTTTAAATAGATCGTTAAGAGTCTACAGCCGCCTAATTTAGCAATTTAAAATTTGCCGCGCTTAAAAAAACATTTTTCAAGACAAAACCGTATACATTTAATACTTCCTTGTTTATTCATCGAAAACTGGGATTAGAATTTTAATTCTCTGTCAGTTCGCAGTTTCAAATTAAATAAATAATGGAGTGAATTTATTAGTTGTTTTTCTAACATATTTTAACAGAAATAAAATCATATTTAGTGTTCCAAAAGTTTAATTCTCCATCTAATGAATTATTAGGGAAAACGAAAAATGCGTAATTTTTGCACCAAAAAAAAACGGGAAAAAAATAGATAAAATAATCTCCCTTATTTTATATATATATACATAGTGGTTAACAAAGCAAAAAAAATAAATTTTTAAAAAGAAAAAACTACTAATTCTTATTAATTCAACAGTCATTTGAGTTATTTAAATTAATATATAAGACAAAATGTATTCCTTTTAGGATATATATCAACACGTTACGATTTTCTCAAAAAATTATATTTATTAATACACATCTAGTAGTAATGAAATATTTTAATTGAGTGTTAAAGAATATATTTTTAGGCACATGGGAAACGTTAAGATTATTTCAACTGTTTTCATATCATAATTTATTTTTTCTTCTTTACCTTAACAAAATAAACTTTTTCCTCAAATAATAAAAAAAAGAAATTGCCAATTATAAGCAAAAATGTAAGTTAACTTATGACCTACATTCATTATTTTTGTTTCTCAGCGCTGAAAAAAACTCTAAACTAAAACCAATTGATCTGATCTTTAGACTCAGAAATACACCTTTACAAATGCTTGATTCCTGCTTTAACCAGTGATGAACTTCATTTCCAAAAAAAAAATGTTATACAAATTTTTTTGTACACGTTTGATGCCAGAAGAATGAACTTAATTTCCAAAAATATGTCATGATAAACTTCTGCAAAGTTATTTTATTGGATTAAAATTAAACCCACATAAAAATTAATTTATTTATGGCAGCAATAACCCTATTTAGAGTAAAACATGTTAATAATTTATCGTTTGGTTTAATTTTAATATCTGAAAAGAATATTATTGTCCACTTCAATATTTTATCGTTTGCTTTAAGTCTAGTATTTAAATGAAATCTTTCAGGATTATTTTTAAAAACTTGGCAATTTTAGAGGCGAAACCTGTTCTCCGCAACGAATCGCATGGAATAATTTATTTCATATTTTAATTTGTTTAAGTTTTTGTTTATTTATAGGTAGCTTTGATATTTTAGATATTATGATTAAAATATTTAAAACCTGACAGATATATTAACCCACGTGAAATCATTTTCGTATGATTTGGTTTTGTTATTGGGGTGTACAATAACCTCTTTTTAATTAGTCATTCGAATGTTCGGCTCATGCTGTAATTCGGCACCCATTGAACCGTTAGCTTTCGGATTTTTTCGCGTGCATTCGGGCGGTTTTTGACCAAAACCACCAGGTCGTAACACAGCACAGCTCGCAATTTCGTCCAGTGTTTATCGCAACTGTCAGGTTTTTTTTTTTTTTTTTTTTTTTTCGGTACAGAGTTGTTTTTTTCCTAGATAGTCACATATTCCATTTGCATAACATTACAACTATGTATATACAATGTACGGTACAGTAAAATGTTTTCGAAGTTGTTTTTCAAATGCTTATAAAACGACAAACGTAAGTTAAAGTAACTCGTCACAGCTTGTTTTAACTGTAATTGGTGCGAATTAATATTTTTTTTTGTTTTGTTTTAAGCGTCATTTATGTCAATACCAATGTTTAATGTTTGAATTTAGTTTTCTTTTTTGCTAGAACGATATGAAATATTTTGCCGGATACTTAAATAGTCCACAAAGGTACAGAATGTGAATCATTTAAATTTTTATCTAGAGTCATTTATCTATGGTATCCCCGTTAAAACTTATACTAAGGCTCGATACTCAGACAAAATCGCTTATGCCCTAGAATGTAGAGGAGCTTATTGTATTATATATTGAATGCCAGAATTGTTCGTTTTAATTGTAGTTGTTTTTTTTTTTTTTTTTTTTAATGTTCTTTCAGGATCCAGGTAACTGAAAAATTTCATCTCTTACAAGAGATTATATCCAAAATTATAAATAATAATAATAATAACCCACAATTCACCTTCAGAATTAATTAACAGTCAACATTTTTAGTGAATTTATATATTAAATCTTTTTCATACGCTTTATCGCAAAATAAATAATGTAAAACAAAATTATTAACCGTACATAAACTCTTGGGACAGTATAAAAAGAAATTTATGATAAAAACATCTTTAATTCTTCACTGTAATAACTGAATTCAGCTTACACATTTAATAATACTTCTTTAGTTGATATCGATGGATGATATTGAATTTACGTAAATGTCAATTTTTTTTTATTAAATTACAATTAGATTCTAAAACTTCGTTCATTATTTTACGATTACTTATATTAACTACCTTAAAAATAAAATACATAAATAAAACCTATCCAAAAATTAATTTAAAATCTAATAAGTACTTCAATTTACTGATTTTCACTTCATTTCAAAAAGTCTAGTCCTTTCCTTTCACTCCATATAAATTTTATTTCACATTTAATTTAAGATTATTTTTACAACCAATAATTCCGGATTTAATAGGTAAAATTCGAATTTTTGCAAAACTCCTCAACTTTTATTTTCTTTGTTTAAAATTACATCTCCAAAATACTTCACAAAATTTGGAGAACATTGCGGTCAAATGTCATCCATTTACAAATCTTAATTTTTTGCTCACTTGTTTTAAATGTACTGATTACCCTCCGAATAACTCGAAAAATTGCCGGAAATCTTTAAGAATTCACAATTCAGTCTTCAAGCAAGAATAAACTACAAGGGATTTATAATCCTTTTGCAATTTTACATCAATAAACGACGCTCCTTTGAATTTCTACGGAATATCTCCTAACAAAATAAATAAATCTGGCACAGATTACGAATAAAAAAGAAGAAAATCGCCAAGTTAAGATTTGAAAGGGAAAAAAAAAAAGAATTCTTTTTTGGAATTATAAAATAATTCAGCACAGTTACAACACATCAAAAAAATAGGAGAACCCTTTTCATCTTTCTAAAGATAAAAATGTACTGCCATCTAAAAATACAATCTTATTCCTCTCGCTGTTGCACTTTCTCCTTTCCTTGAATAACCCCGCCTTCTAAGAATGACGTAACTCAATAGGGCGTCTACGGAGTACGATTCCTTCGCTTCATTGGTTACTCACATCTCGACTGATAAGAGCAAGTTAAATTAATTTTGAAGGAAGAGAGTACTTGCTGAGTATAGTGGTTAGGATGTGGGCTATTGTACACTCCATTCTAGATGGTTTTGTACGTCAATAGTATTATAGATTGCGCTTGAAAGATCAAAACACCGAAAGAATTTTCTTGAAGTTGATTTGGGCAGTTTTATTCGATAGGTTTAAGAATAAAGAACATAGCATTATAAAATATGAAGATATTCGAGAACATATAGCTGTATTTTTTTAGAGCATATAAATGATTTTATTTATAGTGAACTTTCGAAAGAAATATTACATATCTGACTGATAGTACATAATATTACCTTGTGTTTATTTCTAAATTCCAAAATTTGATTTTATTTAAAAGCAAATGTTGCATGAAAATGGTATGAAAATTCGATATTTTAGAAATTTTAACTAATAATCATTTCATGTCAAAACTTTAATAAATACCTTTCTGCAAAAAACAAATGTTAGTTTTTATAATTACTAAATTGATTTCTGATTTTGCTAATGAAAACAGAGTTATAAGTTATTGTTTCTATCTCGAAATATAGAAGCGTTATATTAAAATAAAATTTCATTGGCATTTAAATTTTCATTCAAATCGTTTGGCAGAGTTGAATGTTTACAAATAAAATATCTAGTAAATTAAGTAAATGAAATAGTAATACCAAGTATGCAAGGTCTTAAAAAACAAATTATTCATCAAAATTGAGTCTATTTTTCCCGTTTACTTAAGTAAAATTTTAAATAATAGCATTATCTACTGATTTTTATCAGAGAATTTAACTTACATAATTATTTACGAAAATCAGCATAGAAATAATATTCAACGTACCCATATTGGTTGTTAAAAATGTTCTAAAATGAGCATCGCTTAATTATTAATTAAAGTTTAATGCAAAACAAAAAGTATTAGCAATAAAGAATGAATTGATAACAAAAATACTTTTATACTCATCAAAGGCTTTAGAGCACTCGGATACCTACCAGCAGGAAGAGGTTAGATTCGATAATGAAAATTACAAATTTCAATACAGCACAAGCCATCCGCCTTAACAAACGCAACGTCAGTCAAAACAATTTACAGAGATGGCAAAGTTTGCATTCCGTTCTAAAATGTCAGAGCGCAACTTTAATGCTCAATCGGACTTTGCTTAGATGTATAATGATGTATGACCTTCATTACCATCATTAAAACTCATTAATATTGCCATCGACACTGGACAATCGTCCAAAGCCAAAGTTTATTTTTGAGCCAACTTTGTGCTCAAAGCGGCCGGACACAATGGCCTTTGTCCATCCGGGCCCCAATACCT
>BMAW01072889.1:8002-19302 GCA_019974015.1 Nephila pilipes
TGCCAAGGAGGTCTTTCAATATTTAATTATATCAGACTAATATTTAATAAGAATGTGACGAAAACAGCGAATGTTGCATTTAAAAACGTAGATATACATTAGGCGTAAGTTTTAAATGCCTATAACTTCCAATATGATCTGTAAAATATTTTATCAACATAAAAATCATGAAAAAGTTTAAAAAAAAAAACTTTTTACGCTAACAAAATTCATATTTTTTGTCGTCCTCACGTCTATGAAATTTATTTTGCTAAATTTTAAAGCTGAAGGTTATCTTGTACTTTAATTTAAAGGAACTGTTGAGATAGGTGTTCTACAACTTTTTTTTTCTTCTTTTTTTCATGACTGTTATCTCACCTGACTTGATTATCATGAGCTTAAAAGAAACTGTCATCAAGCACTCTCTTTTTAGTTCTTAAACAGTTTATACTAATTTTACTTTGAAAATGCTCACGAAAAAAAAAAAAAAAAAAAAATTATCACAGAACACTTTTTGGGGAAAAAGAACAGTTTACTTAGCTTTCTCGGAGTAGGATATCCGTAAAAGATATAATTTTTCCTATGATTCTTGATAAGCTTCATGTAGAGTTAGTTTTCTAAAGTCTAGTTAAACTGATTTCTTTATTGGAATGAAAGTTTCATGAACAACAATAGCAGTTAAATAATTATCTTATTTGAAGATATCACACCAAAATATCTGAAACTTGCAACCCTTTTTACAGTCCACTAAAATGTCGGATAGTTTGCCAATAGCTTATACAACCACTATATATCAGTCATTCATTTCATTTTAACGAACTTTTAATATTTTGCATCAAAACTGTCGCTATCGTCCCAACATTCTTATCATTTTCTATTATTCTATCACAAAACACAATATGGCATAATAATTTAAAAATCATTATTACAAATATGATACGTATCAAATAAAAGCCAATGCATTAATGCCAAGTTTAATTATTATTGTTGAGTTTAGAGCGAGCGAAAGTATTTTTTACAACGTTTTTATGTATTTCACTTGGTGTATGTGTCTGTCTGTGCATCAAATTTTCGATCGTTAATTTAACCAACTTCTCATCAAGCTAGAGCACTGAAACTTTGAGAATCGTTCTTACTCGCTTAACAATGCAACATTTAGACATTTGTGACAAGTTTTAACTAATATTTCAATAATTTTTTAATAATGCAGTTTAGTCCAACCACTTGGCGTGATTTCAAAAATTGCCAAACTTGGCGATTTTTTTTTTTGGCTGAACGTTAAGCCAGCGATGCGAACCGGGTAGCCACATTTGGCAAAATACCGCCAAATAATTTTTTTAAAATAACTTTGCCACCATATAAAAACGTTGGTTTTTATCTCGAATCATTATTAGACTGAATTAAGAGAATATTTGCAATTGTGCTTCGCTCGCTTCTCAAAACAGGACACACGGGAAACGTGAACGCAGAAGCACTGAGAAACAACATGTAACGCTGTGTGCTTTAATAACGCTTATTAATGCTGTGTGCTATTATATCTACGTGAACCTTTATTTTTTTCCTCATTCATATGTTTATATGTCAATAAACTTATTTGTCCAAAAACTACGACTAATCGATCAAATTAAAATAACAACAATTTTTATTTCCCCCCCCCCCCAAAATTTAAGCTTATTCAATCCTTAAAATTCTGTATAACTTTGTACGTGCCGAATTTTTGTTTACTTTGTTGAATTGAAAGATACCGAAAGAACAGAGACTTGAAACATTATATGATTTGATACAATCCAGCACATATAATAATTTATCACTTTTTAATTCACGTAAGAGTTCATAGCCTTATATATGTGAATATAATTTACATATTAGTTTATATTTCGGAAATCCATAATATATGTAAGCAAATCCCGGATGCTAAAAAGACATCTTTCAAAAACATAGTTTGAGATCGTCTAGAGTAAGTTGTATTGATAACGTTTTTAAATCATGCGATTCATTTTCAGTAAACTGTTTTGAAGTAAAAATTTTCAAAGATAATTTTAGCTGAGTATGTTTAGTTCACTGATTTTAAAAAATTGTAATACAGATAAATTACTTAACTATTATTTTGAAACTTTATTATATCTAAATGGAAAAAAATGGGAGACAAAATTCATCTTATTAATTAATTTTGGCATAAGAGGTCTCTGTTGATAGGGAATAAGAGAAAATCCTCTCTAAAAATGGCCAAATGTATGGAAAGTTTCCTTTTACCAATAATTCCGAATTTTCCAACCAATCGATTAGTTTTTGTTGAGGTCGCACTAGAAGCAACACGAGGGTTATTGGCGATGGATTTCGTAATTTTGAACCTCGGTCAAGTGATAAGGACGACACCTGAGCTGGCTCCCCCTCTCCTAACTTCCACACCAAGCCAACGGGAGGACTTAGGGCCCCGACAGGTTTAACGTGCATCAGCCCCGGCTACACGGCGGGTCTTTAGCGGTCAAGGATCGAATTTGCGACTGAACGAATTCGAAACCATAACCACTAGGCTACGGCGGCCACTCCAACCAATCGAACAATTAGAAATGATGAAATTTCGAAATACATAATTACGTATCGCAATGGCTATAAAATTTTAAAACATTAAAATCAAAGCATATTTTGAATTAAGTTAATTTCAAATGTCAAACATACTTCTATTCTAAATTCGCAAAACATTTATAAATGATGGCCAAGTGGTAACATTATCTGATACCTTGGTTAAGAGAGCAGTTTTTTGAATGGATTGACAAAAATTGTAAAATTTCATGACACGTAGGAGGTAGATGATCTGAGGGACCGTCAAAAGGAAAAACAAAATCAGTATTGAAATCGAATTGGACACTACCGAATAAATTCATAGCATCTATACATTAGTTACATGGTATAAAAATATCTTCATTCGAAATGACGTTATTCAATTGCAGTAAGATTATTTCGAGAGGAGAATGATATACTATAATCATATAACAGTATTTAGAATGAAGATTATTATAGACAATGCAAGGTAATTACAATAATCAGGAACATAGCACTTTTAGGCGAACTTTTTATAACATTTTATTAATGTTATATAACAAAATATACAATTAAAAATAACTGATGGGCCTTTAGATATCAACCTGTATCATTTAATACGAAGTATATGTTGAGCACCAAAAGTTCGTGGAACGCTACAATTCATAACAGTTACATATTTATGTAAGTTAAAGATACGCATAACAGCCATCAAGTAGTCAGCAGATCCCTTACACTTTCAACAGATACGATTAATATTAATAGACATGATAACAATTAATATAAACTAATATATCGCATAACCTAGATAGCAACATAAAAAAGTAATAATATCAATAATTACAACAATTAGTCCGAAGTATTATATTCTACTTTTAGAAGTATGATTTGTTAATAAAATCCTGGATTTTTATGACCAATGCTGTTATACCTTTAATTTTGAACAACCCATAATTAAGAAAGAAAAAAAATGACACCAAACTAATTCTCTTACAAAATAGGCGAAGACTATGTGACCAAATTCCATCAACGTGAAGCAGTTCCTAATATTCCATACGATGGTTTTTGGTATAATCAGGACTGGAATCTATGATTCAACTAAAACATCACTGACTTCAAAATCACGATCTCAACCAATCATAACCTATGAAAACTATATGTCTGGGATAATCTGTAGAAAATTAATTATCTAACTCATTATTCAATTTATGCTAAATTTCGGAAGAGATAACATAAAATTATATTCTATTTTCTTTTTCAGATGTTCATGTAGTTCCTTAAGAAGACAAGTAATCGAAATTTAGAAAGTAACAATAGAAAACAAAGTGATCCAGAAATATAAATTAATATTTTAATTGCACCATTTAGAAAAGATTCTTCACACACACACATTATCAAAGAATTACATGAAGTAATAATCATAAGGCTACTTGCGTTTTTGTCAGGCATATAATCTTCTTATTTATTCTCGTTACTTTTCTTAAAATCTAACATAATTATTCTAGAATCGTTACAATATTTTTTTTTATAATTCAATATTGTTCGGTTTCTTTTTATTTGATAATTTTTTCCACAAGCATTATAACTTTTCTTTTACTTTTTGAGAATAGAGTTTCATTATTAACTTGTATTTCCTTAAAGCTCACAAGATTAAAATAGTAACATATAAACATTTTTAAATGCTTAGAATAAAAGTGTTATTTCTAAACTAATATAATGTTCAAATCATTGTATAAGGCTCAAAATTAAGTAAAGTGCTATCACATATTTAATTAATTTTTGAAAATTGTTAATTGTATTCTTAAAAGTAATTGTCCATAAGCTGACAAGAAGATACTTAAAAAAAATGCAACTGCAATAATCTTGTTTTAAATATGTTCAACATTAATATTTGATACATGTTAAGTATGTTTCTATTTCTTAAATTAACATTCCTAACATATTTTAAGATGTTTTTTTTATTTGGGTGAGTGAGTGAGTGAATGTAAAGTTTATTGGTGCAAGAGCCAGATATGCCTATGCTGCGCCAAACAAGATTAAACTGTGGTCTAGACGTAAAGTTGAAAAAAAAGGTAAAAACGGTTGACAAGAAGGAGGGTCGAAAATAGAGAAGGATCGCTAGGGTATCCCGGGAGTGCGTATTTAAATATTTAAAATTCTTTGAAATTATTATTTAAATTAATTTAATTAATATTAAATTCTAAAATAAACACTGCAACAAATGCACATAAAAAGATTTTTTTCATCTCTCTTTCAGTCAGTAATTTTTAAAATCAAAGTTGGTAATTCAGTAATTTTTTAAAAAATCAAATTACTGAAATATGAACAAAGTTAACTGTCACCAGAAATGAAGATTTTTTTTTCTTAAAAATTAAAAATCTTCCATTTCTTTGGAATGAAACAAAGTCTAATGTTCTAATACAACATTTTATTACACTAAAACCTAACATAATATATTACAATTCAGTTTTTTTCCTAGAAATATCCTGATTTGTAGTCTTTTTTTCTGGTACATAATTTGCAATATGCTCAGGGAATTTTTCTAGGCGAGTCTGGAATTGGGAAGAAAAAAAAAAGTACAAATCATTTAATACAATTAGTTATTTTTTTCTTTCCTTTCAACAATTGACAAATGATCACCATATATATAATGCAATATTATACATTTTAAAATACATACAAGCAAATCTTACAATTAATTTAACAGTAAAAAGAGTTCTAAATAAAAAATCAAATACATTCAAGAAGATTAATGTTACATCAAAATTACTATGGATTCAATGAATTCAAATTTCTTAAATTTTAATGGGAAAGAAACAAAATTAGTAAACTCATAAATATTGTCATTAAATTTCACAAACACGCATATTACGCACTTGAAAACACATATTTTTTTTAAAAAAAAAAAACGATATATGAATGTTTCTGAAATTACAATATTTTGAAGTGGAAAGGGAAGAAATATTTTAAATTTGTATATTAATTAGAATTTTACATTCAGAAAGTTAAAAGAATTTGGTAAGTTTCCAGGGATATTGTTTTTTATCATTTATTAAATTTCACATATCATTTTCAATATAAATTTCACTATAAGCAGAAAATGATACTTTGAAGAGTAGTAACACACATACATATAGCAATTTTTACCCCTTTAAAATACAAAAATAAAATATTCTGATTTATACAATTCAAAGATGCTGAAGATTAAAAACAGGAAGTTTAAAAATTCTAGAAAAATCATAGATAACTACGACTAAATAATTACATCACAGTTTTTAAACAATGATATAAATCATATTATAAATACATAAATGATGTAAGTAGTTTCCTGAAAAATTTCATATAGGTAATATAAAAAATCATGTAAAATATCAATCCTAATTAGCACATAGAATTAAAACTCATAACCTGTCAATTCAGCTAACTGTTTATTATTGTCATACTATAATTGGCTCATAACTTTAATCTAAAGTGCAATCTACTCTTCAAAACTTCCATACTATACATTAGTGAGCCCAAATAGTAAAGTGCATCACTTAAGATACACAACAGCTTTGGAAATGATAAGACTCTAACTAGCTATTATTCAGTTACGTACAAATTTATGAGTCTCTTACTCTACAATCAGATTACCATGCCCTCACTCAAATCAATTTTATTTAGAATTCAAAATTCATTATGATATTCATTCAATGAAATTTAAAATACATTCTGTGTTTTGATCAAAACACATTAAATATTTTGATAAATTTAATATATATATTATAAAAAGTGAGCATAAATATAACAAAAATAATTCAAGAGTTTTTACTTATTCCCTTTTCAATAATTAGAGAACATAAGATAAATAGAAATAGACAGATAAAATAGAAAGAGACAAACATAAGTAAAAGACATATCTGAAAATTGCAATGAATGAAAATAAAATTAATTATTCAGTTTGCATGTCACAAAAAATATTACTTTATATTAATCTTACTCATTTTATTTTTAAAACCAATCATTAGACTGATACACTAAAATTAAAGTTACCTTTGTAACTTTCATTCCAACTCCTTCTGGAAGATTTCTTTGAATGTATTCTAAGTATGTATCAGCAGTAGATCCGGTTATATGCTTTAGCTATAAAAAAAATAAATTTTTAATGAAAAAATGAAGGAAATAATGAAAGAAATATATTTTTTCATTCAAACCATACATTTTATATACTGAATAATGTAATCACAAGGAAAACATATACAGTATTTATAATATAAAAAAATACAGAATAAATAAATAAGTTTTTAAAATGTTCATTTGAAGTGATGGGTTAAAATTATTTATTTGAAGTATGCACCATTTGATGCTACAACTTTCTCCTATTCATGTGGCAAAAGATGGATTCCTCCACAGTAAAAAAATTTCAATTTTTAAAGCAAACCACGAACCAACCTATTTTTCCACTTCGAAATTAGCAAAGTGTTGCTCAGGCTCGACCTGTGCACCATTGAATTGGAACAAATAATAGTCAGAAAGAACAATGCCAATAAATACGATAGATGAGGTAACACATCTCAATCCAATCCTTTTAAAGTTTCCTAGATAACTTTTCCATATTTGGGCCGGCAAATTGTTATGTAGCAAAATCTCTTTTCCATGTCTTTGGGCCCATTTCAGACATTTTGTGATCAATGCATGATTGAAATCGATAATTTATTGTTGGTAGCACACAGCATTTACCGTTTTACCATGTTTGTGAATTTCATTATAAACACCTTTTTGATCCTACCAAACAGGTAACATTGTTTTTTGGAAGTGATTTGGTCTTCTGTCAATGTTGATTCTTGGACTAGATCACCTCATGATTTTCTACATTTGGGATTATCAAAATAAATCCCTTTTTCCTCCCTGTTATGATTCAATACAAGAAACTCTTCCATATATGCCTTTTCAACAAGAGTTCACTGGTAACTTTTCAATACTCCATTTGTCTTTCAATGAAACAATTTGGCACCCCTTTACCTTCTTTATGAATTTTTTCTATTGCATCCAACTGTGTCTAGTTTAAATCAATATTTCTCCCAACTGTGGTAAGTTTGAGTACAGTCTTTGTCCAACAATGCATCTTCAATTTTTTTTTTGTGTGTGTGTGTGTGTGTGGTTTTTCCATAGCCTTGTCTTATAAATCAGAATTACTCGATCCAACATTCACAAGAACCTTCAAATGGAATATGTTTGCCATAAGCTCCTACCAGTATTCAATGAGTTTGAATAGCAGTTTTCTTCAAAATGAAGTAATGAATAAAAACCTGTCCTGCAAATGGTCTTTTTTGGTGTAAAATTTGACATTTTCAAAGCAGAAAAAGATTATGTAATTTATGCACTCTGCCCTTTTCCACATGAATGATTTCGTTTTAGGAATAATCAAACAAAGTATTTTATATGTCAAATCATAATGCGTAAGAGCGTGTGTGTGGCACCATAGAACATTAATAATAAAACATTTTCATCGTTTAAACTTTTTTTTTTTGCTTGTTTGTGTTCCATGATTACATGAAAATTTCAGCAATATTGGATTAATAAACTAGATTTGAGACAGATAATTTTTATTGATATTTCAATAGTTACTACTGCACATAAGATAAAATTAAAACTGAATTAAAATACTATAATAATACAGAACTGATAGCCAGTATTTAACCTACCAAATTATAACTGGAAGATGGTCAAAAAAATTTAAAAAATAAACAAATAAAAGGAAATATATTTTTCTACAAGTAAGAATTATTTTTCACACAATAACAATGTCCCCCCCTCAAACTATTCAATTATGTTTAACTGTATTACTAAACTACAGATGTAACAGAGAATAAAATACAATATTTTCATCTGTCTCTATTTTTTTAAAATGGAAATTTGAGGTATATGTGATTATGATACATAATATTAATAGCTTGGATCTTAGTCTAGAATTCAAAATTCATTTAAGAATTTTAAGTGAGACAAATATGAATAAGTCATAAGTTTCCACCCTGACACAACTTATTAATAACTAGCTACACTAAAATACAACTGAAAAAAATCTCTTTTTCACTATTAATGTCTAAAATAATTTAAAGAAAATTTTGAATTATACCCAAATTAGTTCAAAAACAAATTTCATAGTAATCTATTTATCCAACATTGAATTATATAGACTAAACACTGATCAAGAAGAAAATTATGGATGTTCTTCAAATTGTCTCATTAAAAGTAACAATTTTAACTTTAAATTATTTGATTTTAACATACAATCCTTATTTTTAAATTAATGCACTTTTTCTAATGTTATATTATTAAAGATGAGTTAAATCTATAAACTGAAAGCTTGGTTATCAAATAATATAAATATTTTTAATGAATATAAAAGATGAGATTAGTTTTTTTTCACTTAAGTTATATCAAACATTAAATCACAAAACTTATTCATTAACCCTCTGACTTCTTATTCTGTTATTTTTATATGCAACTATTGAAAAATTTGTTGCGATTTTTATGGACATCCTTTCCCTTATAGAGGACCACATGTAAAAATATTAACTAAAAAAAATTTGCCTTCTATGTGTGCAAAAAAAAAAAACACCTGAAATAGATTTTTTGACGATATATTTTTTTATAGTATAAAATTACTCATAAAAAATCTTTTTCTCACACGCACACACACAAATACATATTTTAATTATAAAATGTATTGGTTTAAAATTTGAATTTAAAAAAATACATTTGTTTTGGGATATTTTGGTCCAAAAATTGAGTAGTCAGAGGGTTAAACTACTTAAATCTACATGTACAGATTAATAATTTTGAAAATTAATGAATTTAATTTGTTACGCAGGTAGCTAAAAAAAAAAAAAAAATTTCAGAATTTTTAATATTTATTTTTTTCAATTTCAGAAATAAAGGTTTTAATTTTTTTTTTTTTATAAACAAACATTTAAATTAGTTCCAGAAACTTATTAATATATGCTTATCAGAAATGGCATAAATAGAAAATCATATTTAAGTAAATTTGGCTTATATTTATGCTTCTCATTTGATATCTTAATACATTAAGTAAAAATATTTTTACTTCAAACAAACGGAAGTATGTCCTAAATTCATATTGCACACGATGCTTTTTGTAGATAAAGATGGATTTTAAAAGAGTTCTTCGATGTTTATGAACAGCAGGCTCCCATCTACAAAAGTAAAACAAAGTACATAAATAAAAAGTGTACAAATTTTTTAAAAATATGACAGGTCCAACTATACTTTTAAAAGTCACCCATTTCAAAGCCTATCAACAGCAATAACAAAAACATTTAACAATATCATACATTTTTATAAAATTTCCTTCTTCAACAAAATATTACAAACATGAATCACAAAAATTCTGTTGACGTTTTTTGAAAAAAAAACCACTAAAATGTAGTAGAATGTTAATTGGATTGTTCTAATTTTGGTTAGATTTGAGCCAATTTTCAAGGTTAATAAGATTTTACTTAAGTACCTTAATATAATATCAAGAAATTATAATTTATTTTTAAGATGTTGATATATATTAGAATTTGTAATGTTACATATAAAAGTGTTCACATATACCTTGTGTAAAAATATCAGAATAAAACAATCTTGGAACTAATTTATAACATGTATAAAAAATCTACCAGAAAAATGTAGATTTGAACCTTTTCAGGACATGTGTGGTTGGTTTTGTGACCAAAATGAACAGTCGCTCAAAGGACTGCATTGAATGAGAAACCGACCAAAGATTACTTTCTGCTCTTAACAGCTTTTAGACATTGGAGCTTGTTAGAACTCATAAAAATCAACCACTTGATTGGTTCATTATGTTTTTAGAGTGGAAATAAATAGAGTTCAATTGAAATATCTCTTTCTTTATCAGTTTGCACATACAAATACATTACACATACATTAATCCACAAGAGAATTTTTTTTTTAAGTGGCTGTTAATTTTTTTTCCTTTTTAAATTAGTTATCTCTATTTTATATGAAATAAATTTTCTTTTAAAATGGCAAAATTAAAAGCAGTTTAAAGGAATGATCTTCTAGTGATTCACAACAAAAGATATTCAAAAACTTTTTATTGATTTAGAAGCTGAGATTTTTGAGGAATATGATTAACATAAACATATATTTTAAATTATATTTGCTTTGTGTTATTCAAATTTAGGGAGAATGTACACTTAAATTATTATATAGAAAAATGGCATACTATCATACAAAATTGAACAGAAAACATTCCTTCTCGAACATTCTCACATTTCCATACGGTTTGATGGTGTTTAAAAATGTGTGTGTATATATCCTTCTTACAAAACTGTCATGGAAGTCCATCTTATACTGATATATATATGGAGCAGTTTTTGTTATTAATAATAAAAGAATAAAGGAATGATCTTGATTGTTTTTGAGATTGGGTGCTCTTTCTGATCCAAATTGCATGTTTTAAAAATTTCTGCATTATTACATTTCCTGACAAGAGAAAAATTATTCTAATAGCTGGATTGACATTTATATATTTTCTTCTTTCATTTATCTTGATCACTCAAATACCTGAGTATTAGTAATAGAATTTTCATGAAATATATTGTTATCTGATGCACCCAATAAAAGCTAATGTTATTTAAATTTATCCATAAGAACAAACAATAAAGTTCATCCAAAATAACTTTTTTTAATAGAGAAGGCAAATTTGTCAATTACTTCATACATTGTAAGGAAGAAAATATGAGAAACTTTTTTAAAAATATTAATTAATT
>BMAW01072903.1:0-10202 GCA_019974015.1 Nephila pilipes
CACCAATCCAATCATCATTTGGAAAAATTGGTCAATGGGATTTTACACTTGTACCATATTTTCATATACTTGAAATGAAAGGAATATAAAATTTGTTGTAAGATAAGCTATAGGGTGAAATACTTATGCTTAAAAATTAGATATTTTAATTTTAGTGAAGAATAATTTTAATGCTTTGTTATTAAATTTTCTTCTTTCTCACGTATAATCGTTAAGAAGTTTATTATACATGTGGGAATACTAATTTGTCCGAATTCGCTATCTAAACAATACTCTTTATACCTTTTAAAGTAAAATTTGCTTCTAATTACTCTGCTGCCTTTGTTATGACTGTGAAAACAGAATATTTTTTGATAAGTGACATCTGCTGTGTTACACTGATATCATAGCTAATAGTCAGGATTTTTGAGAAGTAGTATGAAAAATGTCTTTGTTGTTGTTAAAATGACAAGTATCAAATCTTGTCTTATTTTTCATGCATGTTTAGTATATGCCTATGCCTTATCTTCATTTTATAAAATTGTTAACCATATTTTATAAAAATCTTTTTGTACAAATTAAAATTTGAGTATTTGATCCATATAATAGAAATCTTTTTTTTTTTCTTTTTTTTTCTCCCTGTTTGAAATAGGATCCACAATATTGGATAGAGCTGTAATTGAACATAACTTATTGTCTGCCAGTAAATTGTATAATAATATAACATTTGAAGAATTAGGAGCTTTGCTTGAAATACCTCCAATGAAGGTAATTATATTATTCTCAATTAAAATGTTATGTTCCCTTTATGAAATTACATTCTGTTTCTAAGGAAATTAATTAAAAATCTTGATAATATTGTGTATAAATTGTAATTTTCAAAAAAGAAGGGGATCTTCCATATTGTCATAACATCCATAATTTTCATAGCTGAACAAAATTGATATTATTGTTAATGGTTCAAGGAAAACTAAATTATGTTAATTTTTTGAATTAACATAATTAGCTTCTTAAAATCAATTTTGTTATCACACATTAATTTATATTCCTGCGATTACATACAGAATATTTTTAAATGGCTATGTTACATATTTTATTTGAATTTTATCGAAAGTTTCATAAATAAACTGAGACTTTTAGTGGTCAGTTTGCTGAATTGTTTTGCCCCACAATTTTTTTGTTGAACAATTGTGATGTCTAATTTTTTTTTTAGAAAAATTCAAAAAATATTCGACAGTTTCTTGTAGTTTAATAATAAATTTTAATTACGTTTCTATTATTAAATGAAATTACTGAGGATTTTTACAATAAATTTCATATTGTATGATGTATATCAGTTTGAACTATTCGCTGGATGGCTATTTTTACAAAAATTGAACTTTTTACTTTCCCATAAAATGTGTGAAACCTTTATTTATGTAATTTTTTAAATCCTCATAACTCAGAATTTTCTCAAAAATTTACTATTTAAATCAAATCTTTGATATCATAATTAGTTTTATTTGAATTATTAGCAGTGGAACCTTGTCTAGATATGATAAGAATGATAAAAGTTTAAAATTTAAGGTTTTTATAATATTGGCAATTTTAACTATTTATTATATATAATTCTTTCAATAAACATTTTTGTTTGTTCATTTTTATTCCAAATTAATGAATTTCTGTATATTAATCGGAATTGCTTATTCTTTTCTGATATGTTGATAATTTAGTGCTTGAAAATTTTGTTGTAATTATTTTTAATTCTATTGTTTTTAATATTTGTTTCGGTTATGGCCCCTTTTTGCATAAATTTAATTTTAACATTCACTTATCCTGCTTAGTAATACTTTTTATTGCTACATATGACTTAATATGTAAGTGGAATTTTTATTGTTTTTAACTGTTACAGGCTGAAAAGATAGCATCTCAAATGATAACTGAAGGCCGAATGAATGGACATATTGACCAAATTGATTCTATTGTCAATTTTGAAAGTAAGATGCAGTTTTTTTTCACTTTAGTTCAGTACAAAGAAATTTTTATATATATGCTATACATCACTCATAATAAGGTTATTTGTGAATATGCTATGTTTATTCAATATTACTGTAATTTTAAAATCCCTGTCAATGGCTTTGTATATGTGCATTACATAAAGCAATTTATTTAATGAAAGAAAATGAGGGGGGGAGGAATTAGTTGTTAAATTAGCTTTGTATGTTGCTAAAGCTTTTTTAACACTTTAGCTTTACTTCATTTTGAAATAGTTGCATCAAAATTTTGTAATTCTAATATAAAAGTATCTTCTCCCATTTTAAATAGGAATATAGAATTTTTTTTGCTTAAAAAATGTGTTAAAAGTATTGACTTACTCATCTGCTGTACTTTCTTATAGACAAAGAAGTTCTTCCATCATGGGATAAACAAATAGAGAGTTTATGTTTTCAAGTGAATAATATCATAGAAAAAGTGACTCAACATGCACCTGATTGGATGGCTCAAGCTATGGAAGAACAGATGGTACACTGAAACAAGTGCATCAGATTAATGTCTTGTAAACTATATGTATATTTTTGTGACTTGTTTTGTGCGTGTTGCATTTGTATTGCAGGATGATAAACGAGTAAAAAAAAAAAATTTTTTTTTGATTATTCAGAATATTTTTTAAAAAAAATTGATGGAATTTTGTACAAAATAATGACACAACTGCACTACACATTCATTTTTGATGACTTTTTGATTCTGTCAACTTTGATACTATTTTTCACTTACAGTTTTGATTAATTAGAGTAATTAATGCAACCTTTGGCATTAGTTTTAAATACAAAAATTAAAATAAAAAATATTTTTCTTCTTTCCCATCCAAAATGTATTAAAAGGAGATCTGATTATATATTTAAAAAAAACTTGTATTCTGATACAGCAATCATAATTTATCACTTTCACAGTAGTTCCCTTAGGCTGTCCCCAAGCACTTCTTCCAATGATTCTACCTCTATTGGAAGCAATTTCAAAACACCCCTTTTCAGATGGCACTAAGCTGGTCTGTTGCATTTTAATCAGCTCCCATTTAGAAGCATTTTCAGCTAGAAGTTATGAAGCTATATAAGAGGAATAGGGAACCTGATTAAATACAGGTTGATTGTGTTTGGCTAGAAATCCCCTGAGATTCTCCATTTTAAACTTGCCTAGATTCTCCTGCAACCCAAATCCTCGGCCAAACTGATCCATTGTTGATACTTGCAAGCTCTCAGATCATGATTTTACTTCCTGCTTCACCAAGCATCATGCCACCAATCCTCCATTGATTCTGAATCAATGTTAACTATGTTGAACTCGGATCTCATTTTGGATGAAAAGAATGAGGAAGGAAAAATAATTTTAAAAAGTGCATTCGGGAAAAAATAGAAGCCTCTCTTCCCAGGGTACAATTATGGATAAAAAATAAGAAAAATGAAGGATTTTCCAAACCTATGATAGAGTTAGCAGTGATCCCCAATAAAAGCCTAGGTGGAGCGATCATTCTGTTAAAAATATATTAACTATAGCAGCAGAATGTAAATGAAACAACAAGCAATGAATCATCATCGGAGATTAATGGATATTGCTGTGGTGGACTGAAGTCAGATTTCATTACCGAAGGAAAGGCAGAGAGC
Organism: Nephila pilipes; assembly: GCA_019974015.1. NCBI lineage: Eukaryota > Metazoa > Arthropoda > Arachnida > Araneae > Nephilidae > Nephila > Nephila pilipes. The sequence continues at coordinate 3,618 of BMAW01072903.1, forward strand.
AGAAAACAAATGTTAGGAAATGAAGAATGTTATGTTTGGAAATATTATTTCCCATCAGGAAGAAAATCAAAATCTAGTGAATGAAAGAGCTTTATTGAGAGAACAGCAGTTAAAAATGTGACACTTTGAAAGACGTATGGAAACAATTTACTTTGCGAAAAGGGAATTTTTAATTAAGAGATGATCTACTATTCCACAACGATAAAGTAATTGGGAAAAAGGTGTCTTAATTGGTTTTGCCTAAGATTAGATCTCAAGTATTAAAATTGACTCACACATCTGTTTTTGGAAGTCATAGGATTTAAAAAGACCAGTGAAAGAATTCATTTCAACTTCTGGTGGTCTGATTTATAGGACGTTTTAAAATATTGCAATGATTGTCAATTAAGAAGCCAAGAGAAAGCCACAGAAAAAATACCTATAACCCCTGTTCGTAGGCCAGATTTACCTTTCAAGGTCAGGGATGTTGATATTCTTGGCGAGATTGATCTTGTTATCATATCACGAGCAGAAATGAAGAAATCTGGATTGGTAGTGCTTTATGGCTTATGTATCGCCTATATGACGCCATCCCACACTTATGGCAATGAGGAATCAGGAATTTGCATTCGATATTATTTTCTGTTGCATCATACATGGTTTATTTTTGTGATTGGGTATTAATTTTTAACTGTGAAATTGACTGTGTCAAATGCAGATTCCTTATGTATATAATGGATGAATTGAAGCACAGGTATAAATTATTCAAATTCCAGTATGTTCCTATTAAGCTCACTGAAGCTGATTTGGATTCCTGTGTTGTTCAAGGCTGATTATGACCAAACATTATACTAAGTGTAATGTTTGGTTGTGGTTCGAAGATATAGTAAAATGAATTATGACTTTTAAAACTTAACAAAACTGTATTGAAAGATTAAAATAGGTTTGTAGTTTTCCAGGGAGGCCTACTTAACTGCTGCCATGCTACGAAAACCTTCAACTCCAGTCACAAAACTCTCTTTTCTTCCCCCTTGCGGGTGGAGGCTTCTGAATCATTACTTGGAGGGGATTGGAACACTACATCTCCCGGTCAACAGGTTGATTGTGTTTGGCTAGAAATCCTTTGAGATTTTCCTTTTCAAACTTGCCAAGATTCTCTTGAAACCCAAATCCTCGGCCAAAATGGAAGAACTGATCCATTGTTGATACTCGCAAGCTCTCGGATCATGATTTTATTATTCTGCTTCACCAAGCATCATGCCACCAATCCTCCAGTCTTTACTGCATTCAAACATCTGCGAACTGAAGCAAAGTGTTTTGCAGATCTGAAGTGAAGTGAGCAAAGGAAAACAGTTTGTTGCAGCTTTGTTCAAGCTATTGTAGGATGTCCAAAAGGCATATGAGTTCTTGATTCTGTAATGAGTAAAATGCCTGAAGAGACATCTGAATAGAATTTAATTCTAAGCATTTATTATTGAGTCGTTAGTGTAATAATTTTGTATTATTAATGTGAGTGATGTTTTGTGAATAATTAGAATTTGTACTAATATCTTCCTTAGCCATTCAGACTTTCCACCAAAGTTTCATTTAATCAGTGATTTCATTTCTGGATCTTGAATGTCTACCAGAATGTAACTCTCCACTGATATTCAGCCATTTTCGGAACAGTTATACCCCTTTTTTGTGTGTATGGTGCCAATTGCTTCATTTCTGAAAGCCTGTTGAATCTTGTTGCTTGTGCTGGTAGGAAAAAAAATATGCATACACATAACATGTGCATCAAACAAGCCTCTCTAGCTTCATTTGTTTGTTGCATGAAAAATGTTTGGATGTTTTTTTTTTCTATAGGACATTTTGAGAGCATTCGATATATTTTTGAAATTTTTGTGCAGTATGTATAGCCTTATGAATCTGTATTGTTTCAATTTGGACTTTGAAAAGTTATTTGTGCCTTTGTATGGGAATATATTCTAAATTCCTGTCAATTTTTCATTCATATACTCTTGAATTTGATCAATCATTCAATTTTATATTTGAAAGCAGGGATGGGAGCTTTTAACATTGATGATTACTGACTTTTTTGTTAGCTTTACATAACATATTAGTTTATTTGATCGAGAATTCTTTTTCTATATTCATATTAACTTAATTCATTGCAAAAAGCTTTTCAGATTTTTGGTATCACTGAATTACAGAAAACATACAGTTTCTACTAATTTTAATTTAAACATGGGAAATATTCTTATAAATCATATAGAAAAAGCAATAATAAACAAAGCTCTATAAAGCAATGTTTAAATTTAGAAACAAAATTTTTCAATGATTAATTTTTAAGTAGTTGAAAAAAAAATCTTTTTGGTTAATGCAATGAATATAATTTGTAGGATTTTTAAGTGCCAAGTTAGATTTTCATATCGATTTTGATAGAAAGAAAATAGTCAATTTTATTATTTAATACTGTAAAATACTACATACAATTTGAGTGCTGAATTGGAGAAAAATGGCCCTCTCCCTCATCCCTCAATTATGTGGGTTAATATAGGTTAACTATGACAATTTAAGTTATCAAAGCCAATAGGGAAAGATAATTATCATTTATTCCTAGATTATATATTTTTCTCTTTGAGTTATAATTAATGTTAAGAAATATTTTTCTCGCACAAGAGTTTTTTTTTTTTTTTCAATAATGATAAATATATATTTATATTACTTTTATAATAACTATTCATTTATACCTCCATGTTGGCAGTTTTTGTAAACTCCTTCATAAAGAAACTTAAAAAGCATTCAAAATCAAGATCTAGATAAGCGATAATTTCGACAAGATAATTTTATTCCATAAAGTGGGTGTTATCTAGTATATCTTCTCTAATTGTGTTATAGAAACCATGTAGGATAGCAAATAAGGAATGCATTTTTTGGTCTGAGATGCTGTTTCAGCATTTTTTCAGAATGCTTCAATGGTTGTCAACAATTATCCATTGACCTCATCAAAAATTATAATTGAGATACTTTTTATAACAAAAAAAACGACGCACTAAGAAGGAGTTATCCAATAGAGACAAACATTGGGAAATTATTTACAGAATAGAAAATGATTAAAATTTCAGGAAAATTGAATGATTTATTTCAGAGTTACAAAGTGACGAGCTCAATGAGGTGTTGACCCACCTCTAGCCTGGATGCAAGCTGCCACACGACGTAGCATAGAGTGATAAAGCTCCCTGTTGGTCTCCTGCTGTATTTCTTGTCAAATTTGCTCCAATTGTCGGTCATCAACATTCCCTGGTAGAGACAGTCGCCTTTCCATCATATCCCAGACAGGCTCGATTGGAGAGAGATGTGGCTGGCCAAGGAAGTGTTTGACAAGTTGCAAGACAGTTCATAGCAACATGAGCCGTATGGGGTCTGGCATTATCTTGCTGAAAAATAAGACCAGGGTACTGCAAAAGAGAATGTCGTCGACATACCGCTGTGCCGTAAGTGTGCCTCTAATGACGACCAAAGGGGTCCGGCTATCAAGGGAAATGCACCCCAGACCATAACTCCTGGTTGAGGGCCTGTGTGGCATGCAATAGTGAAAACAGGATCGGCACGCTGCCCTGGGCGTCTCCAGTCACGTCTTCGATGATCGTCAGGATACAGTTGGAAGCGGGATTCGTCGCTAAACACTATACGTCCCCAGTCAGCTTCATCCCAACCTGATCAAGCCAAGCTTCACTGTAATCTGGCTCGACAGTGTGCAGGTGTGAGTAGCAGATGGCGTAGACTTCGCTCTATCAGCTGTCTGCGAATGGTCATGGTGGACACTCGTGTGCTGGTCGCACATCTGATGGGACTTGCCTTCTTTAGGTAAGTACGGGCATCATGACCCCGAGGCACCCTAGTGATCTTTTTCTTTCCCATGGGGTTTACTGTCTTTGGTAAACATGGGGGACGCACCCCCAGGATACTCTAGCGATCTATCTCTATTTTCGACCCTCTTGTCAACCAATTTGTCTTCCCCCCTCCCAATTTCTTCACGTCTAGACCACAGCTGAACCTTGTTTGGCGCAGCATAGCCATATCTGGCTCTTGCGCCATTTCACTTTACATTTACTCACTCACTCGCACATCTGATGGTTGATAACGATGAATCAGGCGCTGTGACAGCTGATCTGACAATCGCCCTGTCCTCCCGATCTGCTGTGGCCCTAGGTCGAGCGCCACCATCATGAGGCTGAAATCTGCCATTGTCCACCCCTTCTTGCCAGCATCTTTTAATCGCCGCGTCGCTTCGACCCAAATGACGAGCGATTCTCTGATTTGCCCAACCTGCCTCTTTCAATCCAATGATATGATCTCTTTCAAATTCTGACAGTTGCTCGTAATGAGCTTGAATCCTACGGCGAGGCATTTTTTCAGTCTTTGAAAGGTATCCTAAATCGCAATGCAACAGAAAGTTTGACCATTAGATTGAGAATCGCTTCTAATATACTCCTGTTGAGTGCGCTGTAGCTCCCGCTTATCATTCATCGGACACCAAATTTTAATCATTTGCTTATTCGGTTCAAATGTCTTTGCATACGAAATTTCATTACAATCGGGCAACTTCTTGGCGTATCGTTTTTTTTTTTCCTGGTTATAGAGTGTATTTCCAAATGATGACGTTTTTATAATCAAAGGATTATATTTTTTGCTCATTATTCCATTCTAAACCATCTTGTTTCAAAATTGTTATGATGTACTTAAGATTTCCTACATTATGAAATAGTGTATGCATCCAAATTACTTCATTTTTTTTCGTTTTATGTTCATCCAAATAATTTCAAGAAATCTCAATTCTTTTTATTCAGAATAAGAGGAAGAGTCATCATAAAAATGTGATACCCATAATCTCCTACACAACCCGACAAAAATGATGTCATTGCTTAAAAGAGAGTACATTAATAAATTAATGTGTAACATTCTCATTAAGGAATACCCCCCCCCCCCCCCCTTTTTTTTTGTTTGAAAATTAGGTAGATAGTTGTCTACACAGCCTATGTTTCGTTTGAATCTGAGTTCTTGCACCATAAAAACCAACAATCAGTGTCTCACTCATTTGAATCCAGTTATAAGGTCCAGATATATTTAATGAAAACTATTAGGGGATGGAATAATAGTATTTGTTGCTCTGTATCCCGTAAAACCCACCATTCAATCGTTAGAGGTTATATGTTAGATTATCTCACTCAAATGATTCAGTTTCCTCGTTTTTTGTGCTCTTGATAAGCGAATCGATAATTAAAATTTAGTATATAATATATGGGTCTTTTAGATACTGAAATTTCAGATCGTTATTTTGAAACTGAATATGTGGCGGCTTCCTACGTCATTTTTTGACTGCGGAGCTGTTGGAGATTTGAAGAAAAGGAGCAAACGATCTTTTCTCCACTCACTTGCTTCGCAGATTCCGGACCTGTGAAGATCGAGTTTTAAAGTTGTGAAGGTTAAATTTTAAATTTGTAAATGTTAAGTTTGAAATAAATGAATAGTTCTTTGCCTCTAAAAAAAAAGTAAATATTACGAAAAAATGGTTTGCTTGAATGATTCGGGAAGAGATTTGCTCCTGTGCGATTGGCAACAAAAACATTATTATGATGTGTTGTTCTATAAATTATTTAATCGGTCTACTGTTGTAATGATTGAAGATGTTTCTGTTTGCGTTAAAATAAGTATTATTTAAAATCTCCAACATTTGAAGTTTCTTTTACGCGGAGTGTTTCCGTTTTCGATGTGGCTAATTAATTTAATGGAATAGTTTTGTGCAGCTAAAGTGAAATGTTTAATGTAACAGCTCTCCAAAACGACAGAAAAATTGCTTGCATCCCACACACCTTCTGACCTGGAAATAATGGGGAATTGACGGTTTGGTTGAAATGCAGTTTAGCGTAACCACCCGTTGGCGACAGGAATTGTTTGGCGATATTTTGCCAATTGTGGTTGCCATGCTTTCTCTCCTCTGCGGTGGCTTTAGCCGTGGCAACCCTTTCGAATAAGGCATATGATACATGATTAACAGACCACGAGAAATTTTAATTCTTTAATTTCACTTATATTATAAAAACACTGGTAACACAAGCACACTCCTCACAAAATCTCACCCCTATGCACCCACCTATATATACAGAATTAACACACCACACCATCGACCAATCACAGAGCGCGCTCTCACTGCGACCAGACTGAACAAGTAAGCAGGAATCCAATAGAGTACTGCTGCAATATCCTAAGCCGAAACTCATGAATTTCAACCATCTTCTCTTTTGGATTAATTTTAACAACACTCGTATTCAACTAGTGATATTCTAATATTAATAATATATATTCAGCATATTTTTCAAAATTAATTTCATATTTTCCAAAAAGCTATTGCACTGTAATTTTATTTTATTATCTTAATATCTAAATCTTAACTTCTGGGCAAGTGTAAAACCAAAATTCAGTCTCACCTCAAATAATAGCCAATTCACAGGGGATTAAAGCCCGAGAGGGTTATGTTCCCGACAAAAATAGTCGATGATGATACATGATTTTTGATTTTCAATAAGGAGCTTTTTTTTTTAATATTTATACCTTTCTCTG
>BMAW01072905.1:0-21336 GCA_019974015.1 Nephila pilipes
AGTAATAAAGAATGGAAAACAATACTGAGTTAAGACACTGTACCGTAGAGTTATATTTACTTCAAAATTACATATATAGCTTGTTATTTAAACTCTCAATAACATTTTTGTTTACTAGTAAAATTACTTTTTAATTAAATATCTCTCATGATTGACTACAGTAACTTAGGACATCATACTCAAAACCATCGATGCCACTTCTCCTCTACAGATTCCAATTTCAAAATACAAATAAAATTATTCGCGAAAGTAACGCCATCTATGAGCGTGAATATATAACATAGCTATTAATTTTAATATTTCTTTAAGAAAAAGTGTATGAAATATTCAATGTTACACATTACATCAGTTGTGAGTAAATTCAGTACAATTAAACAAAACTTAGTGAGAAATTTGATCATTTCGAAAAATACCAGAACGATCTTCAGGAGGAAAAAAAAAACGAATTACTAAAACTAACTTCCATTTGCTACTACATAAATATATAACTTCATTTTACTTCTTCAAATTGGTAAGTATTTTTTAAAAAATATTTTTGAATGATTCATTTTAATATGACAGAATAAAAAAGAAAGAAAAACTACATAAAACTCTTTCAACATTGAGATAGTTTCTAGAAATATTATTTTATCGAAATGATAAATCTTAACATTTGGAGAAAAAAAATTAAATGTACCTAATTTGTAAAGAAAAGAATTTTAAAATTTTGATACTTTAACATGAGATAAATTTAGAATCCACTAACATTTTTTCCATTCATATGATAAATTATTCTCTGCGTAATAAAATATTGCTTGATCATATTTCCATCAGATAAAACGCTTCATAGTAGACTCTTTTGAAAATCCTATCTACCAGAGGTCGAATTCTTATTTGATCACTAAGAATTTCTGCATTTATTATAAGCGATATTTATTTTCATTATCTTCACCTGAAGGATTTCATTATTTGGAACAACAGACTAATTTTCCAAAGCTGTTTACTAATAAGATTATTTTCGTAAACCTATTTTATCTTATTTTAAGTTACTTTTTTAACAGAAAAAAAAAGAATGGAAAGTAATACTGCATTAAAGCACTGTACCGTAGAGTTATATTTACTCCCAAACTACATCTTTAATTATTAATTTTAATATTTTTTGAAAAAAATTATATGAAAGATTCGATATAATACACTAAATCAGTTATGAATAAGTTTAGTACAAACAATTAAGGCAAATTTCAATATAGAATTTGATCATTCCAAAGAATACGAGAATAATCTTCAATAATCCAATAATCACGAAGGAAAAAAAACTCAATTTCAATGTTAAGGGATAAAAATTATTTATTCTAGTGCTTACGGTATTGAAAATCTTTTTTTTTTAAATTAATTTTTTTTTTTACAATTTTAATTACTTTAATTTCGATTCGCTATTTACTACACAACTTCAATGTACTTCTTCAAATTGGTAAGTATTTCTTTTAAATTTTTTTTTTTCGGTTCATTTGAAATATCAAACATAACTTTCAGGTAAGCAGCAAGAAGATAGCTGGAGCGCGTTTAAGCCGAAAACACTTTTCTGAAGACAAGATCACAGGATCACGCAAGTTCTTACGAACTTCAATTTATTTTTTCTATTATAATCAAATTACTTTAACCTAATTTCTATTTACTTTTATTACATAATTAATTTGTTTCTTCAAATAGGTAAGCATTTTCTTAAAAATATTTTTCAATGGTTCATTTTAATAGCAAGAGGATGGCTGGAGCGCAGTTTAGACGACAACGCTTTTCAGAAAACAAGACCGTTTGAAAAATGGTTAACATCCAGAAAAACAGTGTATTACTACGCAGATAGTTTTGCCCGCGGACCGTCTTGCGCACGGTTTGTACAAACTGGTTTCTCCCAAGGACAACGCCTTGGCGATCAGCCTTTAACTAGAAATTAGGATTTAGCGAGGAAAAATCTTCAACCCCGTAAACTGAAGGATCCCCTCAGAAAACTTCAAATATCTTAAAAACTAATTGGTTATTAGATCTAAAATTTGGGGCCAAGATTCCCAAATGTATGGGCTACAGGAAAATGCAAAAAAAAAAAAAAAAAAAAAAAAAGAATTCGATAAATTTGTCATTTTAGGATACTGTGTAGCCTTAAGAAACTGCAAAGAATAGTTATCGTTGAAGCAGCATTTAAATCCTTTACTGAATAGAATATTCCTTCAACACAAAAGCATTTGAAACAAATGTTTAAATGGTCCTGATAATCGTATTTCAATTAATTGTAAAACATAACATGTTCAAGTCTAATACTTTCTTGTAAATTATAATGACGAATTTTATGTGTTGACTTTTTTTACCCTAATTAAAATAATTCATTTTTCTTAACCTCTTACTTTTTTAAAATTTTACACAAGGTTTAATAATTTTTTTTAATTTTCATCAAGTATTTCATTCACAACACGAGAAAAGGCTTTTTCAAAAATTTAGTTGATGGAAGGTTATTAACACACCCGTCTTTGAATCCTGTGAAAACAGTTATAATAAGCTGGTTGATTATTTTTGTAAAAAAGAATGTTATTATTCGCTTTCAATACAAAATATTTGATTAAAAATTTTGCAGAAATTAAAGCTAGATGAATGATACTTAATGAAAAATAAAATATAAATATTTTTTTTTGGAATTCATAACATCACTTAAAATTCACCAATGTATTTCATAGGATTTGATTTGTTATTAATCAAACAAACGATTATTATTGTAGGGTGGTTTGTGACACACAAAAAAAAGAAGTTCAAAAGCTTATAAGTTATATCTTATCTAGTGATAAATAGTTTGTTACAGTTAAGCAGTCATAAACCTATTTTAGAATATTTGAAATAAAATATTTTTTTTATTTCCACCTCTTTTACTTTTTCATTGTTTTATATTAAATGATATCAAGATTTGTTGTTATAGAACGGTTTATGCTAAATCGAATTTTTAGCAAGTAATATGTGTATTGCCTTAACAAAGTTTCTCTACCCGTTTTGCTCATTATATTTGAGTAGCGACCTATGAGGCAAAATTACAGTCGATACACATTTTTCAACTGTTAATTATTATTATAAGAAATCAATTTGAAAAAAGAGCTAAAACGGAACATGAATAGGTGCTGAAACTTTAGATTTTAAAGCGTTGCTCTCTTCACATTCACAGAGCCGAATTAACCATAAAACTAAAGTTTGTTCTATCCTGTGGATACTTTAGACTCTTCCCAAATAATACGATTTTAATTCTAATAGGCTCAGAGTACCACTTAAATTATTTTAAATAATTACTTATTATTTCTGTACAGTATTTAGGTATTCAATAAGTAGATTCAAATCATTGAATTAAATTTAATATGAAGCATACTCCAGTGTTCGATAAGTAGAATTTTTGATGTAACCATGACTCGATTACTACTAAAATTGCCCACGGTAGCCGATTGGACATGATCGTAAGCTCGTGACCAGCGTTGCTTTTTTCTCAAATGATAGGTTCTAGTCCAGATTTCTCAAAAGGTTTACTGTTAAGTGGGGCTGCTGCACTTCAAATCTGACGAGGCTCAAAGTCTTCGCAATGGCGTTGTCTGGAAGTTTGGCGAGTGGAATTGCAGTTCAAGTGTCGTCCTCGTCACTTGACAGAGGTTCAAAAATAATGAGGTCCATCGCATATAGCCTTCTTGTTGCTTCTTATTGCAGCGTTAATAAAACAATTAATCAATCATTACTATTAAAATTAGATCATTAATGAGCGTCAGCTATTGACGGCCATCTGGGGGTTGCGGTGCATAGCTGGACACCAGCTATGCACCGGGCCTCCAGCATGATCAAGAACTAAAATAATGTACTCATGCTAGATGAAAACTTGATAATATTCTTATCGTTGTCAGTATGACGAAAAGTACATCTTATCGTAAGTATTATTATTGTAGGTCTCTGAATTTCGACAATCTTCAAACTAACTCTTGATTATGCTAGTGTTAAGTTTTTGTTATTTGATTAGGGAAACTCTTCCGAGGATCTCCACTTAAACTGGATTTTTTAGAGCGTGAGTGAATGTAAAGTTTATTGGCGCAAGAGCCAGATGTGGCTATGATGCGCCAAACAAGATGTAACTGTGGTTTAGGTGTGAAGAAATTAAAATGACAAAAATTGGTGGACAAGAAGGAGGGTTGAAAATAGAGAAGGATCGCTAGGGTAACTCTGGGGAGCGTCACCCTTGTTTACAAAAGACAGTAAACCCCATAGGAAAGAAAAAGATCACTAGGGTGTCTCGGGATCATGATGCTCGTGCTTACCTAAAGAAGGTAAGTCTCTGAGGTCACCTAGTATAATCTCCAGGGGCAGGGTGCCCTGCTATACCCCCAGACGCTGGGTACCCATTTTAGTTGCCTCTTACGACATGCATGAGCTACAGTGGGACTATTCTGTCATTCCCGGTCATCACATGGATCCTGGACTTTTTAGAAAAAAATCTCATTTGAATTTCGATAAATTTTTGAAATTAGAATAATTTAAAAAATAAGGTTCACACAGTGATACATTTTCTTTTTTGTAAAAAATATCTTCTTTTAGTATTCTTATATTTCAATGTCTGATAAAAGAAATGACATGTTTGATTAAAAGGAGAGAAAAATTGAATTAAGACGGCTCATGATCAATAGCCGGATTTTTTTGCGTATTCAAAAATAAAATTTACATTCCGATTAAAGTATTAATTGAGAAGAATTTATTGTTAAGAAGATAAAAATAAATTAAGTGCTATTAAATAAATTACTATTATTCTAAAACTGAAGATACGAAAGTAATTGCACACTTTTCATGAAAGAGGGAAATTAAATTATCACTTACTGAAGCAAATTTGAAATCATTCTCAGACGATCAATAGAAAAAAATTTGTCAAATTGACAAAAATGAATTCAACCCTATATTACATGGCATTTTGTAATCAGACTTTCCAAGATTTTCAAATGTTAGATATTTTTCATGCCAAAAAGAAATTTAAAAGCTTAAAATGCTTTTAGAAAATCAGCAAATAGTTTGAGTTTTATCGAAAGTATGATTATTTAATAAGCAAACGTGGGAAAAAAATTAAATTGCCATTTACTTTAGCCAATCTATTTCTGTATAATTAACTCTGTATCTAATAAGGTATAGGCACCGGTAAACACATCATCAATATACATATCTATTGATACAACTGAAGCTCCTAATGGAAAATTCTCTGATTCATCTAAAGCTAATTGTTTTAGAGTTCTAATAGTCAAGTACGGCGCGCTCGTTGTCAACTAAAAAAGTTTTTATTGGCTCGTCAATTTTTTCTTTCCAAAAAAAAAGAGCTGATCTGGATGAATCCAAACCATCCTAAATATTTTTTTTCACATCTGCAATGAACGCAAAAATGTGCTTTCTGAAGCGCACCATAATAGGAAAAATATCGTGTTGAGCAAATCCTCCTCTGTACTGTAAAGTTTTTAGAAGCACTAAAAAGGACTCTTAATGTACTAGTACTTTTACCGGGACGATACACACCGAGATTATGTATGAAGTATTCATTCATTAAGATCATTAACTTCTCTCATGTGACCTAATTCTTTATATTGTCTTAAAAAATCTCTTTGCAGTTTTAAATAGTTACTCTCTTGCTTATAAACTTATTCTACAACGAGTTCAATTTCTTAAGACCAATATCTCTTGACTGGCCTAAGCAAATATGATCTTTTTTAAATGGCATAGAAACTATATTTTCCGATATTCTCTCTATAACGTGAGTTTTTTTAAAATGTTCCTCACAAATTATTCTCTTTATTTTTTTACTGTCTCGGAATCTATATTTTCGATTTCCCAAAATTTTTTCATCGTCTTTTCTGAATCAATACTATCTGTAATCAATCCGCAATGGGGCTTACTTTGATTAGAAACCGGTATACTCCCCCTCACAATAAAGCCAAACATTGTATTTTGAATAATTAATTTTATATTCAAAAGCTTTATTTGTCCCGGTATAAGAATTTCATAAAAAAATTCTGCTGCAATAGATCAATATTGCCCGGAATATTAAAATTTTTACCAATCAATTTTTCACTACTTAAATTAAACAAACATTAAATGAATGAGAAGAAATCACATCTGCATTTCGCGGCACCACAAAGAAATTTGTATTTGTCTCGTAATTCTCTTCTCTATTTGTGATCGTAGCATTTACCCTCGACTGAATCATTAACTCCGAGTTATTCAATCTGAAAACTAAAATGTTTATTCTTTTTCTTTGTAATTTAAGTCTATTCATACACTATTGTGAAATAAAATTACTCGTGGAACCATCATCGAAAACTCTCGTTTCGTGCACAGTTTCCGAAAGCTTCTCAGGAAAAAGATCGCAGTAACTAGACCGCAGTAAACAACTTGTCCACTGCAATAAATAACGTGTTCTCTACTCTCAAACATTTCTTTTCTGTGGTTAAATTCACTCCTCCGTTATTTATTGTTTTGAAGTGGGAGAAAGTTCACCATTTGAGGGGGCAACGAACTCTTTCTGTTTCTCTAGCTGCGACAAAATTTTGATTTTGAGAAAAACACGACGAAAAATGATGTTTCTTGAGGCAGCATCGACAAAGGATTTTTGATTTGCAAAACAACTTTATTGAAAGGCAAGCAATTAAAACAGAGGGAATTATTTTTAACTAAGTCTATTCTTTACAGGTAATTGGTTATATTTGTGAACATTTACTTAAACAGTGGCTTTCAGATTTACACAAGACACATTTTGAATGCTAAACATCCGAAAAAAATTTCTAGTCATACCTCTATTATTATTATTTTTGCGGTACAAATTAACACTCATTTTATGTTTTGCCTCGAGATGAATAAAATAAATTATTTCTTTCTCTCGCCAGTGTTATGGAATCAAACCCCATTTATTTTCTTGATGAATACTTATGCTAAGAGGTCTCTTTTAACGTACTGAACAATTTATCCAAAACAATTCTTTTAATGATTCAATACTTGAAATGTCTCAAAATTTTTAAATAGTACTCCCACTTGGTAAATAATCAACTCGTAAATTGTACTTATGATTTACAATTGTAACGTGATGCTTTTTTAAAATTCTCTAAATATGCTTGAGGAGTTGGCTCAAACTTTTGAAGTATTAAAGATTTTATTTTTTCACAAGTTGAGATCATCATTTTTAAGATAGGTAATAATATTTGCAGGTTTTCTTACAGTAAATTTATTAAAATCTCGAGCTTATATTTATCTGGAACACTTTTAGCTCCAAATGCACATTTTAAAGATTTAAAAAAAACCAACCTTCTGGTTTACTGAGAATTCTTACTATAAGTGTACGAATTCTTTTAACTAAAGAATCAAAAGATAAAGAAACTTGACTGCTAATTTCTGGACTAGTGTCCATATTTTTTGCTCGTATTATCGCTATTTCGATATCCACTTTTGCTTTCTCATATATTTTTACTAACTCTTCCACTATTTGAATTGATCGCATCGCTATTTAGAATACGTGAATTTGAATTTTATTTCTGAAAACTTAATTTTTCTATTTAATTATGGAACTTCCTATTACTTTTAATTTAATACAATAGCTATTTTGAGGCCATTACTTCCTTTTAAAAGAAAGGTGCATCGTAAATTAAACTCTAGCTTTTAATTTTAGTAATAGTTTTATTCATCCAAATATAAATTGCGCTGAATAAAAGGTAAACTCTTTTTCGTTGAAAAGAATTCAGGCATCATATAACTATTAACCGTATGATTTTTTCAGAAAAAAAATGTTCATATCTTTCATCTTTTACTGAATTTGCACGATGTAATTTTTTTTCAGATTTTCGTCCTTACAAAACAAATATTTTGAGCTTAACTTTTTTTTTTATCTAGATTCCCTCAATGCAGGAAATTTAGTGTTAACCAATAATACCATGCCACACATAATCACTTAAATTAATAGTCTCATGTGCTCCGGTATTGCATTCCCCTTCATCAAAACATGAATTTAAAAATCCTGAAAGTTCTTTCCAAAATTAAAAAAAAAAAAAAAAAAACAAAATAAAAAAAAATTTTTAATTTCGGTTTAAAAAAAAATTTTTTAGCAAAAAAAAAAAAAAAGATTAAATTATACGGAAGATGCTCATCAACATTTCAATTTGAATTAACGAGAGAAAAATTGTAAAATATACAATTTTTTGCTTGTAAAGTTAAAAATAAAAACATTTCTGGAGTAAAAAATATAACATTGTTCTGTTGTTGAAAATTCTAAGAGGTTTTATGCAATCTTATCAATTAACCGTAAAAAAAATATTTTTAACTTGGATAACTACCGAAAAATTCTAATGTAAAAATATTTTTATGGATATCACAGTATTCTTTAATAAATCGCCATATGTATATTCGAATTAAAATATACTATTTTCTGAAGTACAGCAACGATCCCAACTTACAATCGATAAGGCGATGCACACGACAAATTACTGATTACATATTAATATTTGTTACTCCACCAGAACATTTAACTAAGAATAACAAACGAAATAAAAATGTTTTTACAGAAACAGTTTTATTATCCATTGAAAATAAAGCTAAAAGCTATAAATTTTATGATTTATCAAAACTATGGCCTCTCAAAAATTAGCAACTAGTAAATGTTTAATAAGTTTAAAGATATCAGAGTTATTTATCCGCCAAATTACGTATTTTATGTACCATATACTATTTTAGTTACCATAAACTATCAACTATTTAATATATTGTGGGGGGAAATGCACATGAATTAATTAAAATAAATTGTATTGCATTTTCTGCTTTTTCTTTTATTATATCAAATAAAAGCAATACTGCGAATGATGTCATTAAGAAAACTACCACACTTATTTTTTTTAAACCTGTAATTTTTCTCCCTGAAGAAAAGAAATTACTACTTGGTATTCCTGATTTTACCATTTACCGAACATATACATATATATCGTTTCTGTAATATTTAATATACAACTATAATAATTACATTTGATATTGTATAGAGAGTGATCCATTACATATTATATTTTTCACAAATATATAACTTACCTATTACTTTTTTACAAATTTTGATGCTTCAGAAAGTCTTTCACAACTGTGATGCAATTTTAATGTCACCACAGATGGAAATCCCATCTAACATTCTCTTCGTATCAAAAACTTCCGATATGCAACAGTGTCTCCAGGACTCAGTTGATTGACACACATAATAAAATGGATAATTGCCTAGAAAATAAGAACTATTAAAAATATTTTCATAAAGTAATACATGATATGAAAACTTGTATCATATCACGTATTACTTTACGATTTAGAACGTATGGTATGTAAATGCATTAACCCCTTTTCCAACAGGAAAGGTAGGTTCTTTAGAAGATATATATTCCTTTATACTTTAAAAAACTCGCACAATTATTTTTACTACACAAAATAATGAATTTTCAATAGTATACAAATAAAACGGAAGAATTACAATATTCATTTTATACATTACTTTAAATAATTAAAAAGCTACACAAATAAACTTACCTAGTGTAAATAATTCTGCTTGCATTGATAACAAGTGTTAATATCATCTGATACAATATATTAGATATTATTTAAACACTTACCTGCAATAGAATCAAACATGTACCTTCGAAATTCATTTATATCAAAATTATCATTTTCTCTGTTTAATACCCTATTTGTAAAGTACGATATAAAACCACCGCAATTCCTGCTATCAGTTTGTTTCAGATGAATAGGATGTGAAATATGCCAATCTAGTCCTTCATGTAAGAAAGTATTTAAAGGTCTCCATAAATCTATTTATTTAGTATACCTACTTTCATTTCCGAAACCTAAAGGATCATAAAAGTATAATTTCTTGACATTTAACTTAGCCACTAATAAAACTCAATGACAAGACACATTAATGGGAATGAAAACGAATTTTACATTCCTAAGTTGGTTAAAATTAAAGAAGTTTCCAAGATTACCTCCAATTTCCAGGATTTGTGTGAGGTAACATCTTACCGCGATGGAATCTCTACTTTGTATGGTTTTTACATTCAATACATCAATTATATTATCCTACACCCCTCCTTTATGAAAATTTGTTCTTTTTTTAAGTAATGCTTCCTCACTAGTTATATAACTATCTAATGATTTCACCTCATAAAAATGTAATTTAATATGTCCTCATTATGTAAAACTACTTGACTATAATCAGGTACATAACTAATTTTGGGTGTAAAAGATCCAGCTGTTTTCCTAAACAAGTCCTTTGCATTACATAATACTTATTGCTCTACTTTTATTTGTTTCTTTCTTGTCAGTTAAAGAGCCACATCCTATAAAGCTTTCTTCTTCAATTTTTTAACTTTACTGGTACATTTAAATATATACTGCTAGTTTAAATGCTGATTGGGAGGAAACCGAATTATTTTCTAGTTTCATTTCCCTGTTTATTTTTGCAACTAATTCACATATTGAAAGCATAGTTTTTAACTTTCTATTTAAATATAACAGCGTAACTCTGACAAATTTATTTTGCAGTAAGCAACTAATGTGACAAGTAAAATATTAGTTTCAGGGATCTCTCATTCTGCTTGGAATGTTTCTTTAATTGCAGAATCAATGCAATTTTCTACACAAGCCAAGGATGGAACTGAATCATGGTCATATTCTTTATCTTCAACAATTCCATCACTTAAAACACCATCAAAATACAGACATTATTGAACACATAATGAGTTAGCTTTTTGAATATGTTTATACAGTAGGTGATTATCCAAGCATACATAAGTATACAAATGCATACATAGAGATAAATATGATTTTTTATACACCTACAGAAGCATTTATCATGGTCAGAACATCCTTATACAATCTTTTTAACTTCCTAAAACACATCTTCATTAGTTTGTGATTATACTAATCATGAATATATTGCCTTCACATAAACATCTCCATCAGGAATTTCTAATCCAGTATTGTGCCATTTATATGTGGAAAAATAAACACTTGGGTGTATGCGAATCATTATTCTATATTGATATGCAAAATATGTATCATTTTCTATTTTTAATAAAGTATCAATTCCATTATTTATTCGACAATTGAATTTGCGCTTATGAAACGACTTACAATGCATATTCATATTGGTATATGCATGGGGAAATTAACGATATGACATACTCCATATTTCTGCTCTACCATACTAATTATCATCGAAATATTCAGTGATAGCAGATTCCTTGTCAGGAAATGCTATTGTAAAATTATCCATTTTGAGCAAAGGGCACACCTTAGTCCTTTTTTTTTTACTTTAATGTCTATGTACAGATTTGTATTATTTTCGCTAACATTACTGTCAGATTCATTATTTCGCAAATCTCAGTATCAGATAAATATTTTCTTTTCGTCATGACTAATAAAAAAAACGACTGAATGAAACGAACAGCTGAGAGCATCTGCTACCAAAAGCCCTAACCCCCACAAAGGGCCATAATTTCTCCTTCGAACTTCTAAGAAGCAAGCAAGAAAGAAAAAAGTAAACCCAAAGCTAGTGCACCCTTTAAACCATGTCATTACATTTAAAGAGCTGCGCCACAACACGTGCTTTTAACAATTACCCCCCCCCCCCCGACTGATAGCCAGAAGTGAAATCAAAGCCCATATCACCAAGGTCAACACTCCAAATAACCTATCCATATAGATTTCGTTGTATTGTAACGCCATACAGTTACATTAAAAAAATCAAATAAAACGTTCTCATCAAGCGTATCTCAATTGATATTTTGAGCCGTAGAATACACTCACGGAGCATATCGCCTGTGATACGCTGGGAGAGAACAGGTTAAAGCATGATGAAGATGCCATTTGCAAAGCAGATGTTTAACCTCATAGCCAAATACTCTTTTAAAAGCAGGACCTGTTGTTTTATCATCATCAGTCATAATTCAATTAAAATTTAAGTTGGGAACTCTTTCTTTTATGCTGTCAAATAAACAATGCATAATTTCCATATCTAATTTATTTGTGATAAAATGTACAGTTGGATAACCTATTCCATATTGATCAGGTACGATTAAATTCATTAAATAGAAATCATACTCATTGGTTTTGCGAGTTGAGTCAATGCACAATATTTTATTACAGCATTTAACATCATTTCTTTTTGTTCAGCTGTTTGTAAGCCAATTACTAATGAATTATTTGGCATTTTTTTAAAGATTTTAGAACCTGAAACCATATGTTGTCCTTAAGGTTTACATAAAAAGATACAATTTTAAGTTTCATTTTGCAATTTATTTTTAATTTCAAACAGCATCTTTTTCATGGAACAGTAAAAGTAATTTCAAAGAATTCACGAAATATGAAAATCTTCTTTGTTAGTCAAAAAGGATTCTTTAACAAAATAGTTATCTCGATCATTCCTCATTTCTCTGTTACCACGAGCATATTCCAGTACTTTAGATTTCTCGATACCCATTCGAAAGTAAGCTTCAATAAATTCCCAACAAGTCTTTTTAATTGGTTGAAATTTTATGTTTTGAGGCCTTCAATTCATGATTATGCTTTGAAAAGGACTTAAAAATGACATTTTATCCGTCTCAAAAACAATGAATTGAGCAGGACATTCAGTCAGTGGTATTAAGCCTTTGACATATCTTCAACTAGTTTTCCTATTATATATCTTTGATATTACGGGTTTAAAACATTGACAACTGTAATATGAATAAACATTTGTTTTGGTTGTTTTATCTCCCGTAAGTTTTTTTTAAAAGAAGATAAAGTCCTAGCATTCTCATTTTCTAGCCATAATTGAAAACTTATCTTTCAGGATGTGGACAAGAATAAGGCAAACTTGAATTTGAGCATCATTCAGTATATTTCTGTAATTTTGATAAATATGAAAAACTTTTTATACAAATACTACATTGTAATACTACTTTTATCCCTTCTTGACCGATTTTTTTTTTTGTCATTCTTATTTTCAATAACGGCATATCCTTCGCAGATTTTACAGTGATTAGAAAAAGATTGTGAAGTAAAATATGTATTTCTACACAATATGCAGCATTTCGTCTTTTATAAATACTATTGTCACATTTATTCAACATTTCATGTACGTTATCACAATCAAAACCTTCCTCCTCTTTAAAAATGATATTATTTTCAGCTTTATAAATTTTAAAAAATTTATTCTCTGTTAATGACTGTTAATGATTAGGACAAGTATAATACTAAAGATTCACTTACCTTATATTATTGTAATTGGTCCACTTCGTTCGTCAATTTTGATCCCTGGGAGGGGGGAAACAATAATCTAGCAAATATGCAAAAAAAAAAAAAACCCTGGAAATTAAAAAAGCAGAAAATTAAAACACACATTAAATCAATCAACAATAAAGAACAGTGAAATAAAAATAATACAACATCAATTTCAAGAAAATAATCAGTATCAAAATTATCAACCACGCATTAATACAACCTAACTGCATGAAATCTCTTTTGAGCTTGGCTCAATGACAAGCTGTATGGTTAACTTGGCGATCTACAAAAAGAGGCTAGAAATAATGTACTAGCAGCCATTGCATCGTTGCCACTCAAAAACGTGAGCATTATGCGTCCTGATTCGTTCCTAAAACCTGTAAATATTATTATTTCTGGCCTCTTTTTGTAGATCGCCATCAGCCAAGCTATATTATAACGTATATTATTATCGTAAGAGATTCTATGCAGTGAGGTTGTATTCGTATGTGGTTGCTAGTTTTGATATTGAGGTTTTTTCTTAAAATTATTCAATGAATTATATTTATTTTACATATCGTTCTTGATTGTTGTTTGATTTCATGTGTGCTTTTATTTTCCGCTTTTTAAATTTCCAGGTTTTGTAAGATATGCGCTGGAATGATTGTATAGAACTTTTTTATGTAGCGGAGGAAAGTCTCATCATTCAGGTTTTTTAAGGATCTTTTTTACGTCATCGTGTGTGACGTAACGACAATTGGACGACTACTTTATTGGCACGTTAATTGTTCTGTTTGGCGATTTTGGCAAGTTTCGGAAGAAACCCTTCAACCCCTCTAAGTAAAGATTCCCCAATTTTTTATTTTTCAAATATCTAATTGGAAATATTCTCCTTTGCATCTGAATAATCAGGGTTCACTAAATCTAACAATAATGGAAGATGATGAAAATTGCGTTGATCATATCCTGCGAAATTTGAATACAGTTGGAGAACGGATAATTTTAATCCTTAGACTAATCCATTTTACTGATCTTCCATGTTCAATTTATGCGAATGAATTCTGCTTTCAAAACAAAAAAAATCTTCCTATCCCTATAACTAATAGCTCCTTTAATGAATTACTAGAACATAAATTCCGGAAATTTTTTATAATAGCTACAGATGCTTCTAAAAACCCAGACATTACTTCCGTAGCAGGTGTAACACGAAATACTTCCTTTTCTTATAAAATAAATTCAATCAACTCCATCTTCACGGCTAAAGGTCTAGCGATTTACCAAGCTTTGGATGAACTAACAGAAATGTATAATAATCTACTTACTTATTCTATCCGATAGTTATTCAGTTTTATCTGCATTACAAAAATTTTCTATCAAATCCTCTAAGGTGATTCATAGACTGACCAGTAAGATTCTTATTCTTTCTCATTATAATACGCAGTTGATATTACTTTGGATTCCAGGTCATTCAAAAATTTTTTTGGAATGTTCAAGCAGATAAAAAATCGCTCGATCAGTAACGGAATTTGACGTAAATATCAATTGGATAGATTCAGAAGACATCCAAGCATATATTAATCATCATAATGGACTAGAAAAAATAACGGAAACTTTTACTGCAGCAAATACTTTGAAATTTTGGGGAACATACCAACCGTTGATATTATTTCTAATTGGATGAAAAGCAGAAGAGAGGAAATTCTAGGAATGCGATGTCTCAGCAAAATGATAATAACCCCAGGTCTTTTAAATAAATTCAATTTGCAGGATAATGCATCTTGTTCTACCTGTAGTAGGATCAATGATCACACATTCTATTAACTTGCGCAAACAAATGAACTGTGGAACATTGTTCAATTAGATTCCCTTAGAACTATCACTTATAGAAAGCAGTACTGAATAAAAAGAATTTTTGAGATTTTTTACAAAGGATGAAAGCTTTGATATTTATGAATTTGAAATTAATTCTTCCAGACAGTGATAATGGGCTTTGTTGCCCTACATCTCTCATCAATCAAACAATCAATGTGAAGTGGGAGATTTGTTACATTGTGTGTAATGTTATATAATGTTTAATAAGTATATATAACCTGGAGCATCACTTGTGAGTTTTTCTATCGGGTGATCTATTAAATAATGAGTAATATCAACTGTTTATGCAATTCGTACTAGTTTCGTTTTTTTTTTTTTTTTTTTTTTAAATATTTACCTCTTATGCTGGGATTAATTTCTACAAATACAGATATAGAGCGTTTCAAATTTAAGAGTGTTTAAATATGTTAATGTTAAATACTGATGTAAAGTAGACCAGTGGTTCCCTAGCCTTTTCTCTTCGTTTTTTGTATTAATTGATGTACTTGAGATTACAAATGTATCCATTTTGCATGATTTCTTTAATTGTTGAAATCTATGTGATATTTTTTTCGGAAGCTGCATTAACGCCAATAAGCTTGTTTTCCTCGAAAGGAATTTGTAAAAAATTTAAAATTTATATAAGTTAAATTGTATAAAATTTCTTGCATGTCTCAATTTTTTTTTCTCATATGTGTTGCAAAGAAAATGCTTAGTTGTGAAACCAATCATATTTACATCTCCTGGGCTTGGAAAATAAAATAGTTGCGATATTGAAAAACACTATAGCATAGAATAAGTTTATGTAATAAGATGAATAAGATTCAGAAGGCGCAGTTATAATTCATCTTGTCATTCATATGCCATTCCTTATAAATAGATCAAAATTGCAGGATAACAGCAATTGTGTTTTAAAAATTGTAGTCTTTCTTACAAAAATTGGTGTTGATTCAGTGTAAAAATTCCCGATATTGCCCTATTATTCTATATATTTCTGTTCCGATTCTTTATTTTTTATTGTATTGCTGTGTACTTAAATGATTTATTTCTTGATCTTATCCTTATATATTAGAGTTCTAATTAATAGTTTCTAATGATTCCTTTTATTTTTCTGTTCAAGAAAAAAATATTGAGAAGCTCATCAATGTGTCTGCTTACATCAAACAGGATAAATTTATAGTTTGAAGAATATTTCAAGAAGTAATTATCTTTTTACAAAAAAATAAAACTATTTATGTTGTTGTTTAATTAATCATTTTATTTTTCTTAATGCTTCTTAAATCTTTTAATCTAGTTGGATTTGAATCTTTTTATTCCAAAATCTGAGTTAACTGGTATTTCAATTTAAATTAAAAATAGAGTGGAGAAATTTTCAACTAAGTTTTTTTAAAAATGAATTATGTAATTATATTTTTTATATTGTTTTTAATTTAACTATATGTGTGTAATTTTTTTACAGAATTGGAAGATGCTGCATGTGCATAGTTCTCTTTTATTTAGATCTCGGTTCTTGTATCCGAAAATCCAATTTTTGAAGTTTAAAGGGGGTCATGAAGCTAGTATTACTTCAAAATTATTTTTAAAAGAGCCACAATCAAGTTATAGAAACAAACTTGAGGTAAATTATGTTAATTTGGTTCTTATATTTTCTTATTAGTTATTTCTTGTTTCAATTTTAGGTCATCTAATATTTTTTGCTCTAGAGAAAAAAAAAGGTTTGCTTTTATGTTTAAAAGCATTGTTTGATAAAGTAATTTATTTTTTTGATAGTAAAAGAAAGAGAGTAGTTTTAGAATAAGTTTTTAAGAAGTATAAAGTAAATTATAATTCTGTGAATAAATGTGATTTTTCTACTTTAATTTTTTACATAATTTGTTTCTTTTCATATCCAATTGTAAATACTTTTGAGACATAAAGTGTTTTTCTCTGTAAAATTTTGAATCCTAGTACTTAATGTAATGCTGCACTCTTTTTTTGCAATTGAAAGTGATGTTTTTTCTTTTTTTTTCCCTCTATATCAACACTTTGAAAAGATTAAAAATTCTTGTTAATCATATTTATTTTTCCTATTGCTTTGTGTAAAGTTTAAGAAATACTGAGTATTCTTAATGCATTTTGAAAACTGTTTCATGAGTAAACTTGGTTATTTTCTGAAACTGTTTAGATTCAGATATATGTAAATAAATTTCAGCGGTAATGTGATATATATATATAAAACTTGTTGACCATGAAAGTTATGCAATGCTAGTCAAATTCACAGCAATAATTTCTTACCCAATTAGTTTACACATGGACAGTGTTTCCTGAAATTATAGAATTGTATTAGAAAATTTAGAAATTATAGAATTGTGAAGAATTTGGATTTTTACTGTATGTATTTAATGTGATTTAATTTTCAATTAAATCATATTTCTTTCTTAATAAAGACAATTCAATTTATCTGAATAATGGAGATTCTAATGTAATACACAAATAAAACATGTTAATTTTTTAATCATATTTTGAGATAAAAAATGTTGAATGAAATATATATTTAATAATTTGATATAAAAACCAACGTTTTTATATGGTGGCAAAGTTTATTAAAGAAAATTATTGAAATATTAGTTAAAACTGTTGGTTATTTTTAACTTTAAAATTTACTTAAAAAAGAGACATTTGTGAGCGTATTAAAAAATTCATAATACTCATAAAATCAAAACATGCATTTGAAAGTTTGTAAGCCATTCTATTAAAAAAAATGGGAACCAGAATTCAGAAAAAATTATTGTGATAAGACATGGAGCCAAATATTGGAAACTTTCTTTCTTGCTCATGATTATTGACTAAAAGTCAGCAACCCTTACTATCTCGGAGATAGTAAAGGGGAGATAGTATCTCCCCTTTGTGAGTACAATAGTTTTACGAGGCCTCATGTGGTTTGGGGAGTGCCCGGTGTTCCCAGAGGGGGAAAGAAATTTTTTCCTCAATCCTAAAAGCGCCGAGAGGAAAGAATATTTTGACTTGTTAAAATTATTGAAATATTAGTTAAAACTTGTCGCAAACGTCTAAATATTGCATTGTTAGGCGAGTACGAACGATTCCCAAAATTTCAAAGCTCTAGCTTGATCTGAAGTTGGTTAAATTAACGATCGAAAATTTGATGACACACACACCTAGTGAAATTCAGAAAAACGTTGTAAAATAGTAATTTTAACATAAAACTATTTTGTTCTTTTTATTTATGCTTTTTTTATTTTGAAATATTTTTTTTGCTTCTGTTAATAAATCATGCTAGAAATTCTATGAATTGCTAGAAATGATTTTTTTTTTTTATTCATGTTAGATTATTAGAAGAATTTTTTTTTTTTTTCAGTGTGTGAAGTATTTATCAACCTCCAAAGTGAAAAATTCTGGGATTTCAGAATTTTTGAAAACAAGAATATCTAATGCTTTATCATCTTCATTAGTAAGTCTCTTATTTCATTTATAAGTAATTTTTACATTAAATGTTTGTTAATTATCTCTAATTATGTATTTTATATACTCTCTGATTTAATTATTTTTCCAACAGAAAATAAAAGTGGGTGGCTTAGTAACTTATGAAAAATGTGCTGATTCAATAGACTACAATGAGTTTTTCAACTGTAAGTACATGTAAAAAGATTGCATCATCTTTGTATTTTCTTTATTCTTACTGTACTTCAAAATGTCGTATTCCTTAGAATTCAAAATCTAGCAACATTAATGTTGTTTAACTTTTTAAATTAAATTTAATTGCAATTGAATGCTAGATGCATGGGACATTCCATTTTGGAAATTATTTGGGAATTCAAAATTCTTTGATCCTTTGATTAAAATTCTTTGTGTCAAGAGTGTGCCAAGAATGTATAATTTTAAGCAATATCTTGCACCATATACAAACAGTGTCCGACCCTTGTGTATTTAATGATATAAAGAAATATCTCGTGACTTTTGGCGCTTCAGTGTATGTGTATGTATATATATATATATATAAGCATATCCTTATATAAAAGAGATTGATATCCTTTTATTTTAGATTTCAAATTGCCTGATACTTTTCAATCCTGGTTTCTTACTTTGCAATTGCATGTTTGGTGAGTTTCATGCTATCACTATTTATTTTGTTCATTAATTCACTTAACATTCTATTGTTTTGTAACTGAAGTATTTTTTAGGATCTGTGCAACTGTCACTGTATCAGAATCAAATGGTCGAATTTTTCGAAATCGACTCATAGATTCAATGTGGAACGATGTGGAATTACGTTTGACTCATTTAAAGGTATTGCTGAATTTTACTGCTATTTTCAATGTTTTCATTGAGTTTTACCCAATATAGAATTATAATGCTGAATAAATTTGGATCATAGGAAATACGGAGTTCTGCTCGCAAAAAATATCTTTCTGAAATGGTTGAACAGTTTCAAGCAGCTTTGATATCATATGATGAAGTGAGTTTATTTTTCTTTATTTCCAAAATTTTTGATTAAATATTGTTACATTTTAGATATTCAGTTATTTTAAAAGTGAATTGCTAAAATATGTTTAGAGTTTTTATCAGGTAGATTTTAAAAAGAAAATGTGTAATCATTATATTTCTATGCTATTTGAAAGTTCTTTTCACATTTATTACCAAATACTGTGAAAAAAAATTTCAAACTTCTGTAAAATTGTCCACATATGAGAGTATAACTATTCAACATAGAAGGATTTATGCATGAGATGTGGCTAAAAATCCTTAGACTGATCACCCTACTTGCAAACAACACTCATCAAGATCAAATGGGATATATTCGATTTTCAAACTGTAAATTAGCAAAATACCTTATCATAATTACTTTCCTTGAACAGATGAGAAGAAAGTGGCCTTGCAATACCCTTATCCATACTCTGTATTATTTGTTAAGCATAAGATCTCTGTGTTGGAACATCCACTTTATTCAATCAACCTTGTCCTGTGTGACTTTTTTTCTATACCCAGTGGGGAAATTAGCTTAAAAAGGAACAAGATTTAACACAGTTCAAGCTGTAAAAGACAAAGTGGTTGAGATCATGAAAATGCTTTCTGAGTATGACTTCTAACACTGCTTTGACCAGTGGAAAATTCATTTGGAGCAGTGTAGTTATTGTGGAGGGGTATATAATGAAGGAGATAATGTTAAAATTATAAAAAATAATAAAGATTTTGATAGCATTGATCCAGGTTTAGCAACCCCTTGTATGAAAGTAGGCCTGCACTTTTTCATCTTGTATGTCATTAGAGAATATTTTAAATTAGACATTACCAAAGCACAATTAAATAAAGCATACATTACATTCAGAATAAAATTCGTATCTTGAATCACAGTTTAATAATTCTTTTTGGAATACAAAAGGGAGATAAGAGATATGTCAAATCTGCCTTTTACTTTTATTAGAGAGGCTGGTGGAAAAAGTAATTAATTTTTGGTGATACCATTCAACAAATGAGAGCTTTTTCTCATAATGAATGACTATAACTGTACTGTCAGATTTTTGATATGTGAAATCTAATGAGAATTTTTAGTACATTTAGGATGATTTTAAGGTATTCAGTTTTAATTCTGTTGAATTACACTGTCTTATTTTTCTCAACACATTTTGGAACTGTTTCATATTAAAAAATAACTGTATTAAATTTAATCTATTTCATGACATATATGCTATAAAAAAACATTGAAATATAATTGGATTAAGTTAAAGTCCACTCCTTTTACCACTTGATGTAGAGTGAACTCAATTGGTCATGTGAAGGAACATAAATCACACAATCATGTAGAAAAACTTGTATGTCATCTGTTGAACAACTGAAATATCAGCTTGTTTTTTTAGGGTTTGCACTCTCATGATACAGTTCTTGCTGGAGCTGTTTGGCGAACAATGTTTGGTTTCCGTCCAGTTGACCCTCATCTATTAGAAGCCTTGGTATTGTACATTAGGAAGCAGGTATTTTGTAACCATGTAAACATTATTACCTTAGAAATTGTATAGAGTAATTGGTCATCATGTTTTATTAAGTTGGCTATTTTTGAAATGTGTTCTGCGAATTTTAAAAATTAAATGAACAGTGCTGAGCTTATTTAATTTTCAAAATATGGAGTGTAAAAACTGAAGTATGAGCATGTGTTTTTCTTTTAGTATATACTTGTTTTATTTAACTTCTTTGTATATGCTGTTTTATTTAACTTCTTTG
>BMAW01072905.1:21346-74498 GCA_019974015.1 Nephila pilipes
TGTTTTATTTAACTTCTTTGTATATGCTGTTTTATTTAACTTCTTTGTATATGCTGTTTTATACTTGTTTATATATACTTGTTATAAGTTTATACTTTAGTATAAACCGAGTTTATACTTGTATGTTATATGAACCTTGGGGAAAAGAAATCTGTGATGAAAAAAATAATAGCTCAAATTTCGACTGATTGATGTAGATTTTCATGTAATGAGAAAGGATGTGAGACAAATTTAGAGCAGTGCTGAAAACCAGTAGTCACTACTGTAAAATCAATCTGCACCATGCTGTTAAAGAAGGAAGAATGGGCATTACTGGTGAAGCTGTTTAATTAGAATAGCAATAATTTGTTAATTACTTTTGGAGAATGTTGATGCTTGAAAGGTTTATAAAAAGAGTATGTCAAGGCAGGCTTTGAAAATAATTTCTAAATTCGAAGAGTGGGGAGTTTAGCATGCTGCAGGGAAGATGATGGAAATGAATTTCAAAAGAACTTGTGGAAGAAATCATTCTTGTCATGGTTGAAAGAGTGCCTGCTTCCAATTATTCTTCTTCAAGTACTCAAGTGGTGTCACATGATTTGCTTCTCCCATTGTCACAATATGAAAGGTTCTTCGATCGATTGTAAAGTGGTATCTGTACAAGATTCATGTTGTGCAGTGCTGAACCCTGCAGATCCAGACAAATGCACACTATTAGCTAGAATGTTTTTTACCTGAATAGCTGTGCATGGCTGTTGAATATTGTATGGTGGCATGAGGCACATTTTCACTTCTTCAACAGCAAGTCATTACTGCCTTAAAAGAACAATAGTATTTATGGAATACTGTTCATGCAAGATGGCACACCACCTCACAATGCCTGACCAGCCACAGCACTTCTTTGTGCCCACATAGAAGATGATCTGCTAATTTCAAGAACTTTATGGACTAACTGGCCTCCTTATTCTCTGACTTAAGTTTTCCCTGTGACTTATGTTTGTGGGGATTTTGGAAAGATCGTATCTATGGAGGAAGTATACAAATACTACCTGAAATGAGAGCAAGCATAACACGTCATGTTGCTATAATTGATTGAGAAGCCCTTCATGCTATGGTTGAGCAAGCTTTGAACATATACTTGATGCAAAAAAGAAAGCATATAAAAAATGCTGTGATTAAGTAAACTTTTGTGTTTCCAATCCCCCCCCTCTTCATGCATATCTTTTCCCCATGGTCCATTTAATTTATATACCAAGTTTCATCCACATCTGTCTATCAGAAGAAACTAACTAGGCCTAAGTAGGATAACTTAAAATTTTTTATTACAGCCTGTAGGTAATAGAATTTTATAATTTTTTTTATATATATTCAGAAATGGTGGATAGTTTGTACATTTACTGTCATAATTCCTAAGCAACTAATATTAACCAATTTAGGTTATATTGTTTTAAGAGTTTATGTACATTGTATCTTTCAGTACTTTGAGCACTTATTCTCTTATTTAATCCTTTTCAGTGATAGTGAAATAACTTAGTTGATGATTTATAAATTGTTTGTAATATTTTCTTTTCATTTTTAGATTGATCATTTGGATACATTGAACACTCAAGACATTATGTATAGAGGATCTGTAGAATTTTTGTCATTGCAGAACATTTTAAATCATGTAGTTTCTGAAAATACTTCATAAAAATTGATAATTATTGTGGATATTCATTACATTATTAAACGTATTGTTTTTATGTGAATGAATTGATGCAAATGTTTGATTTTCATTCCACTTTCTGTTTTATTTGTGGCTACTTATAAATGTAATAATTTAATAACATAGTTTCATATTCTAAATTTTCTTTCAGTTTTTCTAAGATGTTGATGTAAAAGAATCTTAAATACTTGAAATACAATGGGTATTCTTAATATTTATAGCTGAAAGCTTGATTTAAGTTTGTGATTTCCATACTGCATTTGTCTAATGATACGTATTACCTATAGTCTAAAAAATATTACTATTCAAAATTATTTTTAGTTCATACAAATTTTTTTTTCAAACTTGTTTTTTACACTTTATTTCATGAGTGCAAAATCATTTACCCTAATTGTTATAAGGGAACAGAATATTGCAATATTAACAAATAAATATTCATTTTTTTTTGTGAAATTATGGCAGATATGTCGTACAAGTTACTAAAGTCTGTTATTTGTCAGTTGAAAGTTGACATGTAAAAAAAAATTGTCTCTAATTAATACATTGGATTAAAAAGTATCCCAACTTATTTTTTGAAAAAAGATTCTAAGATAATGATAGGATATCTAATCACAGCCCCTGAAAATATTGCATAGTGGGAAGTTGTTACTCGATATTGATTAGGCTATTCATTAACAGGCTGACAATGCACTTCACCTCTATATCCTTCTATGTTGTTTAAAATAATTTCATTATCAAAAAGTCTGCTATAAATTTTAAGTTTTTTCTTGGTCATAGTACTGATTATATAATTGTTATATGTTTTAATTTGTATCTCCTTGAATCATGTAAGTCAGGAGTTTATATCCTCATTTAAAGACTTGTATATAATAACTAGGGTTGTTATTTTGTTAACTGTCTGGAAGTTTGTGTGACATCTTTCGGAGGGATGACATTTTGATGATTCTTAATTAAATTTTTATCTAGTACTATATCAAAAATAAGTTTTTAAAAAATCTGATTTTTTAGTTATATGTTTGGCAAGTACAATTTTAATATACTTTTAAGATTTAGAATGAATGAAACCGTACACAAACTTCAGGGCATTAATTTGTATAATGAAATATTTTATTTCTATCTTAATTATACTCTTAATATAAAAAGAAAACCCTGGAAATATTACTAAATTTTAAAAAAAATTAAGGGTTGGAGATTGTTTTAAAATAATGCTGTGTGTGTACATGTGTATGTATATGTGTGTATATATACACACACTTTTAATTTTTCATTCTTTTAATTAATTGTCAATAGAAGGAAATATACATCATATATTTCCTTTTCTGTGTTAATTTCATATTTATAATGAGAATATCCTATATTTGAGTCTTATCACATTTTTAAGTAATATTTACAAGCCACAAAATGAGCCGTTATACTGTTATTAAATGTGTCGGGAAATTCTTGTGGCTCTAAATTCCATTCTTCTAAAAGTGTGATTTTTAATGGCTGGGAGGGGGTTGACATCTTGTAATGGCTCTTCCTAGATCTTCTCAAACATTTTCTATTGGAATGAGATCCGGACTCTTAGTGGGGCAGTTTATATGGCAAATATCCTCTTCTAGAAAATCGTCAACAATGCTATCTCTGTGTGGCCTCGCATTATTGTCCAAAAAAGGAAGTCTCGGTCTGCAGCACTCCAGAAAAACCTCATGTAAACTTCAAGGACCTCATCCTTATAGCACTGTGTGGTGACACTACCCACATCAAATTAATTCAACAAGTTTTTGTAAACATGCACCTCTTGACAACTATCGTATTTCAGCTGTGCAACAATAATTGGTTTGATAGTTCATCATTTTCCTCTCAAGACTTATCA
Source organism: Nephila pilipes (assembly GCA_019974015.1). Taxonomy (NCBI): domain Eukaryota; kingdom Metazoa; phylum Arthropoda; class Arachnida; order Araneae; family Nephilidae; genus Nephila; species Nephila pilipes. Next base: position 24,886 of record BMAW01072905.1, read on the forward strand.
AACAGTTATGATATAAGAGGTTGGGATTTAATTTGGGCCATCTTGTAATTAAATGGAGCAAGAATTATTTCTGACAAGTCAGAATTAGAACCCATCATGAAACACGTATACTTAAAACATTAAAAAAAGATAAATAATCAGTTCAAAAAATATGCTGGTATGAGAAATTAAATAAGGTATAATCTATTATAAAAACTTTACTTTCTATATTGTAATTACAAATGGGATTCCAAACGAAAATTGTACATAGTGTTGCTGTCCATAAATTTGCGATTGAATAGCATTGGTATTAATTCATCGACCCCTAATTATGCTATATTGACCCCGAAGGTCGCTATAGATCACTTTGCTTACCCCTGGCCTAGACTGATCAAATCTGCATACAAAAATCGGGAAGCAAAGTTTTGAAAGTAGCTGAGGAATCCATGAAAAGGGCTGTAACTGAAATAGTAAAGGAAAAACAAATTCTTCCATTTGACATGTGAAATGTGGTGTTTCTGTTGATGGGACAGGGTAGCGTTGAGGCTGTATGTCTATGAATGGGTGTGTTGATGCTATATCAGTCGGTAGTGGGAAAGTCCGAGACATAGAAGTTATATAAATCGTATTGCGCAACATGCAAGATACTTCAGAAAATGCAAAGATATATTGAATGTTGAAAGTTGATCATGATTATCAGTGTAACTTCACGGTATCTTCTTCTAAGATGGAAATTGTAGGGGCTTCACAAATATTTCTTTGGTCAGGAAAAAATTGTGAACCTTAATACACCAAATATTATGGAAACGGTAACTCAAAAGGTTACATGAGTATGAACGACACCAATGGAACAAACAATGTTGCCAAATACGAATGCATCGATCATGTATGAAAGAATGGACTCACGTCTGAGAAAATTAAAGGCGTGTCAGGTAAAGGAAAATTAACTGATTATTTTATTGACAGACTTCAAAATTTTGGAATTGTTCCATACAGTAATGTGATGGTAATTTAAATTCTATGCAGCAAATTGAAATTGTTGCTTTACTTCACTGTGCGTTAAATGGTAAGAAACCAATGCATGGCCAATGTCTATTTAGGAAAGAAAGCTGGTTCTATTTTCAGCGGGAGGGGGGGGGGGCAATTGGATTAAAAACTAGCACAAAATATGCTGGTTTGTCAAATGAGGTTTTAAATAAAATTAAACCACCGCGGAACCCTAGATTCCCTGGAACTTCGACAGGCGTTCCGCAAGAGTTACTATTTGTTAACCAAAGCCCCACAATTTTAGTAAAATTTTAATTTTTGCGAAAGATCCAATTCCTAAAGGAAGTTTGCTTTTGAAAATAAAAATAAATATTTTATAGAAAAAATAAAATCTTAAATTTCGTTAAAGTCGTGCTTCATGTACATTAATCGAGACGCATTAGGTCACACGTTAGTCACCATTCTTTAGTTCAGGGGAAAAATCACCCATTTGTTTCACTATTTTCAAGGTATAAAGTAAAATTGATGCTCCTCTTAAAATTGAAATTTTGGGCAGATTGCATTTTGAAAAAAAAAAAAAAAAAATGAATGCTTATATAATTTGCATAATATTTTAGTAGATGTTACGCCAATCCCGATAAAAATATAAAAATTAGTTTGGTCCAACATTTATCAGATTTGCAAAAAAACATTTCTTGAATATTTCCCTGTTCAAAGAGAAAAATTATCTTAGATCCAGAATCCTTCTTAAGACTGTGACACCTCCGAACTTCCAATAAAAGAAAGAGAACAAATTGATATATCGACCTACACTCGATTGAAATTAAATTCTAGTAAAATTAATAGTATATTTTTGGATTGATATTAGAAAAGAATATCCTGATATTGCCAAAGAGCTTCGAAACATCTAATGTCATATGTTTCAACATATGTACGCTAAAATCTTGAAAACAGTTTGGATACTGAAGATGACTATAGGTTGCAGATTTGAACAGTTATTCCAGACTTAAATATTGTTGCTTTTATTTATTATTCATAGAACGTATTTTAGGTGGCCATGTTAGCCTAGTGGTTATGGCAGCGGACTTTTTACGTCAAGTCGAGAGTTTCGTCGTTCGAGCCTTGATGCCACTAGAGACCCGCTGTGTAGCCGGGGTTGATGCACGTTAAATCTGTCGTGGCCCAAAGTCCTCTCTTTGGTGTGGTGTGGAAGTTTGGAGAGGGGTATTTATACAACAACTCAGGTGTGGTCCTCGTCAATCGACCGAAGTTCAAAATTACGAGGTCCGTCGCCAATAGCCCTCATGTTGCTTCTAGCGCTACTTTAATAAAACCAACCAACCATGTATATCAGGAAACAACCCCCCCCCCCATTAATTACTTTTCCATTTATTATCTTATTAAGACGTTTCTATTGTAATAAAATAGAGACACAAGAATAATTTTGTAAATATGAGTAAGATAAAGCTTTGATATCTATTTTTTCTTCTCTTTGATCAAGAGGTTCCTTCGAGAAAATGGTAAGCTCAATGGGTTCCCCAAAGTTTGAAAGTTCGAATTCCCTTGCTTTAATGGAATAATTTGGCAAAGAATACCCAAAGAGGTATTCGTTTCGCTCAAACTGGTAAACTTTGGACCTTATGATGCAGTTATTCATTTTAATGACGATTTCAATGGCTATGTGAAAGTTTTTAATAAGATGAATATTGAAAATCCGGGGTTTTTACTTTACGGGGGTATAAACATTTAGACAATTTGAGAATTTACGAATCAACACGTAACTCAGACCCAAAAACAAAAAAAAAAAAAAAAAAAATTAGAGCTTTGGAAGGTAAAAAAGGTGAGCATTATCAATCTGGTGAATTTTAACACTGAAGTAAGTGTTTTTCATGTTACACAGATCAGTTTAATGTTATTTTTGTCTTTTTTCAAAGGGAGTTTTTTTTTTTTTTACATTTTTCATTACTGCAAAACAGAATATCTCAAAATGTTATTCATCAATGAAGCTGAAATTCTATATGTTTGTTTTTCAAATATTTATACAGGGAATTGGCAATTTTTGAGATTTTATGTTGAGTAGAAATTTTTTTATATTGCAATAAAGTGAAAATTACAAAGATTTTTAAACAAAATTTCAGTGTTCAGAAACTCGAAATATTATTGCTTCCTACATAAAGGCTATATTATTGAAATAATAGTCTATTCTCTAGATAATATTATATTCGGTATTATTCAATTTACAAAATGTCAATATATTAATTTTCTTTTCAGTTATGTTTTGGGAAAAATCTTCATTTTTGCTTATATTTGTATAAAATACTCTTTTGACCGTAAAAATATACTCGAGCAAAACTTTTCTTGTGTGTTTTTCTGATTTTGGAGCTTCATAAAATCATAAAATGTGAATCTGTAGGCAAAATTCAAGTTAATTCTTTAAATTTTATTTTGAAAATGTACTGTTAGCTTAATTTTGGACACTAGTGTAATAAAGAGAGAAAAGTTAAAGAAAAACTAAAATATTTTCTACTTGCTAGAAGATTCCATAACTGTTTCAAGCAATATATTTTAAATATTTGACAATTATAGAGTTGTTAATTTGCTTCTCACCACAAAACAAAATTATCATAATATAATTAACTACGTTTTATTTTAATTTGAGCCTTGCAAATATTGTATTGTCTATGTATATTTTAAAGGAACTGTTGTCGAATTGCTTAAGAGAGAGCGACTGTATATATATAATGTGTGTAATATTTCGGGTTCAAAAAAGATGAGTACTTGAGTTTGAGATTACTAATTTATTGGTTAATTTGCAGTGATTGTTATGTAGGTGATGTAATAAAGTTAATAAGGATAAACGTAAGTATTATTTACAAGATAAGTAAGGAAAAGTTTATGTGTGTAGATCGTTGTAAGTACTCCGTGCACTTGTACGGTAAAAGCCCAGAAAATGGTACTTCCACTACTAAACGCGAGTCATGTGACACGCCTTGTGTCCACTCAAGTTCTGTCATGGCGTCTTCCCAAGCAAAGCTTTTAATTCCGCCTAGTGGAATGTTGCTCTGTCAGTAGAAGCTTTCCCTGGTGGTGAGGTGGATCCCATTCTATAGCCACGTTCTGAGCGATGAGTCGCATTCCAGACCTACATATATTTAAACACACACACACACATATATACATGTGGAATCTTAACTACTGAAAAGTGATTAATGGCTCGTTTTGTTATATGCCTAAGGGTTGTTTCGGATTCAATGACGAGACAGATGATCTTTAATTAAACAATATGATCAATCTCTTTCAAAGATTATCTTAAATTAAACAATATATGTGCAAATTTTTTACAAAACAAAATTTAGATTATGGGAACAAAACATTTAAGGAGGTACCACATCGTATGACCTCGCCCTTTCCTCTGACGGTCAAGTTGTGAGATGAGGTCACAAAACAAATGTCTGGTTCGTGGATGCCTCTAGAATAGGAAGGCATTACAAATGTAGAAATCCTACTACTCGACCTGTCATGAGCGTCGATGACCTCAGTGACAATTGATCATGATCTTACAACCTGATAGGACGCAAGTTTACAAGTAAATCAAAATTTATACAAAATAAAATGCAAAAAAATATAGGAAATATAAACATTAAAAAATTTCAAAAAAAAAAAAAATCAAAAAAGATTGTTATTGAAAACATAAGGTTGTATGTCTGATTTTATCTTCCCTGGGGAGAAATATTTCAATAGATCAGCAGAAGTGGTAGTTACATTTGGGCCTGCGTGATCGCCAACTTTCTCAACCTCATATCTATCTCTGGTCTTAACTTGAGTAACTCAATATTGTCCAAAATTTAGGTCTGAGCTTAAGGCCTACACCAAACTGTGTACGTTGGATCGCTACTAAATTATCAATTTGATACTGAAGAGCTTTTTTTTCTCTTTTTATTATATGTTCTTTGGATCTCAAACTGAATCTTGAGAATATTTCGTTTCGTATCTTGACGGATCGCTTTCCCTTTGATCTAAATATTGTTCTCGCTCTTTCGTTAGTAGGTATATAATCTTTGTCTTTATTTTTCATTTGAACGCCGGTTAAAATGGAGTCTACTTAGTACTACGACTGATAGTACTGTTCAGGACTCTTTGCAGCCGGTCTACATTTCGATACCATTCTGTTTCATCATCAAGTGATAATTTGGTCAACACTGGGATAAGAGAAAATTCTTTCAACTTGATCGTTACCTCGGGGAACAACTGCGGTTATTTGTAGGTGCTGTATTCCCTCTGCACAATAGTCACAAAGGGTTTTCGATGTAAATGCAGATCATCGATCAGTTATTATTTGTTTGGGGTTGCCAAATATATTTTGTCGTACTTTCAACTTTTTTATAGCTTCTTCTGCAGAAATAGTTTTTGCTGGGTATAACCTGGTGAATTTCGTAAAAGCATCAACTATCGTCAGAATGTGTTGATAGTTTTTATTAGCTGATGGCAATGGGCCAATAAAATCGAAATAAGTATTTAGAGGAGATTCATTTTTAGGTATTGGATTTAGAAATCCTTTCTTTTCTTTCCTGACATTTTATTGGATAGAATGCAAGGTACACAATGAACTATCACATGCTAGGCAAGTTTAACGTAATTTGGAATAAGAAATTCTTAATTGACTTCTTCTTCAGTTTTAGCCTCTGATAAGTGACCTTTTTCATGAACAAGTTTAATTAATTTAGTCTGCATACCACTAGGGGTAACTATAAGTTCACGTCCGCTTACGAATATATATAATCTTTCTTTTTTTTTTTTTCGAAAAAATCCTGCGATTCCCCGCTAACTAGGTGTCTTTAATGTGCTAACATTTTCATTTTCCACACAATATTTTCATTTTCATATGGAGGTCAAGGTATCATCCTTACTCATCATGACTGGATATCTGCTTAAAGCATCCACGTGCTTCGTCCTTTGACCTGGTTGGTGCATTACTTCATATTCGAATTCTTCGAGCAATAATGCCCATCTAGCAATGCGGGTAACTAGGTCTTGCTCGCGATTTTTTTGAATGCTTGTCAATCTGTTACTATCATGAATTTGTTACCTAATAGGTAAACACGCATTTTCTTCAAAGCTTCAACAATAGCAAGAACTTCTATAGTTCAAAATACTGTATTTTTTTCAGCAGGGCTTGTTTTCTTAGATATGTAGTGGATAGGATGTAGCTATCGATCTTCTACTTCTTGGGGCAGCACAGCACCTCAAACCTGTTGACTTGCCTCTGTATGTAATTCAGTTCTTTTTTCCTTGTTTAAAGATAGTCAAAACTGAACTGTTCATCAAAATTTCTTTGAGTTTTCAAAAGCTTCTGCTTGAAATTGACCAAAAGTAAAGTGATTCTCTTTTCTTAATAGATCACTAAGTGGCTTCTCGATTTTAGAATATTCGAGTATAAATTTTCAAAAGTAACCAGTAATTAAAATACTTCGGACTTGCTGAACTGTTGTTGGACTAGGAAAATTTCTTACAATGAGCGTTTGAGAGAGTGAAGGATGGAAAGTACTGTTTTCCCCATTATGTCCTGAAAATTCTACTTTTTCTTTTAGAAACTGACACTTTTTGAATTGGATTTCAAGACCGTATTTGGACGCAACTTCGAGAATGACTCTTAGTTTACTGAAACCTTATTCTTCATCTGCTAATGGAATTATTAAATCGTTCATGTAAATTATTGCCATGTCTTTATTCATTAAGGTATCTGACTACGTTCGGAACCATAATTTTGAAAAACAGTATAAATGAATAATTTTTTTTATATATTTAGTATCATCTGAATTATAATGCACATAAAAAACATTTAAATAGTTTTATTACAATAAAAAAATTCTAAAATGCAATTTCTTAGCATTAAATAATGAAAAAATAGCCCATTTTTAAAAGATTCTCCTTCCATGAAAAATTTTTCTATAACATTGTTATTCAGCATATGTATTGATATGACACCTGTACAGGGCCTGGACGTGGATTTTCTTATAATTCTCATTATTTGAATAGTTATTAAGAGTCGAAATAACAACACGTGTTTTTTTTAAAAAAATCCTCCATTCTTATGCATTAAAATGTGAATAAATCCACTTATAAACCGTACATTACAAAAATCCTGCTAATTCCATTAGCAGAATCTAATCACCTCTTAAGAATAATATGAAAAACATTTCTACCAAATTTCATCAATATATAGAAAAAAACATTTGAGTTATCACCTTTCAAAAATTGTAAAAGTACTGAAAATTACATTCTTCAGAAATTGGATTTAAAGTTAAAACTTGTTCAGAAAATAAAGATATACATACCAAATCAATCTACCCCCCCCCCCATTTTTATAAGTTACACCTTCTTCATTCTCTTTTCTTTTGAAATTTGATTTTCTTGCAGTTCGGATTTTTTTTTCTTGCCATTTTTGTTGATGGGAATGAATGTCGTTTAGAGTTTTCAATTCGAATAATGTCAAAGTTTTTAAAGACATCAACCGTATACTGCCCCGGAAACACATTTAATGCATGAAATATCTTTAACACTCCCTTATAACCATCATTAAAATGTGTTACAGATATATAAGCTCCCAGAGTAAACGTTTCATGGTCAACAAATACATATTTCGGGATTATTTTCCATAAGCAACCATTAAAACATTCATTCGAGTTCTGTGTTTTGCCATGGAGGCATTTTTTTTTAATAAGCTTTGATCGCATAAATCAAAATATGTAGATTTGAGGGAATTAACAATGGTTTTAGGCAGGTTTTTGCATTTTTCATTTACTTTTGTTCCGTAAGCAAAAGCACGTTGATATTTACACCAACTAAATTGTCCTTTCGGAAACTGGTCATGCATTGGCAGATCCACTCCTGAACAGCTGTGATAAAATGCTGCTATTGCCGCACTTTGCATTCTCGGCAAATCACCAACATTGCTTCTAATTGCAATACCGTAGTAATTTTGCAATTTATTAATAAATTTGTCCGTAAGTTTTCCTTTCTCATCTACTCCTTTCTGGCTTGATATTAGTTTTTGAAGGCGGGTTCCGACTCTTTTCTGAATGTGCCTTAGCACTCATATTTGCAAACACTATTTTTTTCCGTAAATGTCTTTCACTGCTGAGAAGCCTTGTGAATCCCCGTCGCCGTAAAAGGACGAATACTTCAGCTGTCACAAATGGCAAGACCGTTCAAAGATACGATATGCACCGATGGATTCCATGCTGGATGATGACCCAGAATGATTTCTTGAACAAATGTGATCACTGGATACATTCAACCTTTTGTTTTGAGTACATATGCGACAATTCTTCGACATGATTTCAATATCTACAACTTTACCTGTATCAATGGATAAAGCTGCTACACACCCATTCAATGATGTGTGACCTCGACTTTGCCAAGTACCATCACAAGATACACCACAGCTTGTCAAACCCTCCTCTTGATGATTTATGTCTTTTATTTCGGAAGCTGCAGTATTCATAGAATCATGTGCAATATATATTGTAACTTTCAACAACTTCTTTTCACAGTTCCTGAAAGCTGACTTGGATAAACATGGCAATCTAATGCAGAACTCAGCTTTTTCGAGGCATTATGGACTTTTCCAATTAAACGCATACCTAGAACAAACTGCATATTGATTTCATTCATCTTATTTCCTTTTTTGGTTGATGAGAAACCATGAATAAAATTACAGTTTGTGCATTTCAAGAGCATATTGGAAAGAAAACCAAAACTGGACTCTTCCTTCAGTTCTAAACTTTGTAATAAACACAAAAGGCAACTCAGCATTTCAATGACACTTGAAATTATTTCTAGGTTATAAATCTTATTACCAAGAGTATTCATGTCTTTTTTGAAGCTATCCTTCATTACTGTTTCCACAGTTCCAATTTTTCGTTCGCTGCTCGTGCTGACTGTATCAGATGTCTGACAAACAGAATGATGATTACCATGAAATTTCCTTTTTTTGCTCTGTCGTTTATTTTCCGTACTACCCATAGTTAAAATAAAGAATATTAATCTATATGCAATTTAAACAGTTATTTCATACAGAAACAAAATGACAATTAAAAACAGAACTCGGAAGTAATTAAAAAAAAACGTTGCTCAGCAAAATAGTAAACTGAGTGTATATTGCCACCGATTTCTTGAAAATTATACAACCAAATGTGATGCAAGATTTCTCAAAATGAATCTTAATATATTTTAAAAGTTTTTTAAAAAAATATAAGCAGTAAATGTTCTTAAAAATATAAGAAATAAACGAATATTTTTGACAAGACATTAACTTCCAGTTTCGAAATCGTGACTTCCGGCGATTTTTTTTGGAAAGTGTCTAATATTAAAATACTTATAACTTGATTTTTATGTACCGTTGCTACAAATGGAAGGTAGCTTCAGAAAGAGAAGATTTCAAATATTTTAATGGATAAATAAAAAAAAAAAAAAATTCAATATTTTCTCCGAAATTCGAGTTTTTAACGTAGTCGGATACCTATTTTGAATTAACTATATTGTAAGCGAAGAGTTCAATGTACAATTATGTCACTTATGCCTTTAAAATTTTTGCTCCTTTTTTCTTGGGCTTAGACTTTTCTGGATTCTTCTTGGCTTTTTCCTTCAATTTATAGTAAGCACTCTTAATGATATTGTTCATCTGATTCTTAGCTTTATAGACTCTTGAGTCTATCATAATTGATTATTTTTTTATTTCAAAACTCTAGCAGCTATTTTCTTAGCTACTGGCATCCCATTTAATTTTTCTGTAATTTTCGCATCTTCCCATGCCTTTCACACTACTCGGTTTCTTTTATTATGGGGAATCTTTATTTTGAATTTTGTTAGGCGCAATATTTTAAATGGAATAGCTTGGCGCTCTACACAGAGACGTCTTAAGACTTCTTGAGGCCCAAAGCCTTTATGAAAAAATAGGCCCCACCTGGGACCCTTTAATCTTATTTGGTGTGTATATACATGTACAGTTCAATAAAAGCAATCCATAGTAAAATGAGATTTTATATGAATATTAGTTTTCCACATTTTAAATTCGCAAAATCATTAATTAGGTCTTCAAAATCAATGGTTAATAATATTCCATTTTGAATGCTCAAGAAGCATAAATGATTCAAACGTTATTGAGTCTTACGATTTCTCAATTCATGTTTGAGTTTTGAAAATGAACGCTCACCACTTACGTTAGTTTTCATCATCGATAAAAAATTCTCTTTATTATTTCAATATTGGGAAACACTGTGAATAGTCTTTCATTATACATGTATGTATATAGTGTGTTGATCCCAATTCCAGTCCCCTCATCCAACAATTGTTCTTCATCTTCATCTGCATTTGTAGAATTATATTTTTTATTGATCTTTCTTTTTTCCATTTCTTCTCTTTGCTTTTTCTTCAGCTTTTCGCCATCAATGATCATATATGACTTGAAATCTTAACATTCCAAGTTCAGTTCCTCTCTATTAATGTCTTTATCGTAAAGTTTTGATATTTTCTCGCATGCTATTTTAATTTCTGTCTCATTCAAATTAGAAATATTTTCAAAAAATCCAAACATTTCAAAAGGTTCCTTATATTTTTTACTACGCGTTTGTATATTGTAAATTAGACAATCGATTATTGATAAAAATGTTTCTATTTTAAATTTCTGGCTGTGGCTGTTTTCAAACGTTGTGTCGGTGTCTATTTCCTTCAAGGAAAGTTACCCTAATACTGCGTTGTCTTACATGCTTGTGATTACTTTGATACTCCTTTATAAAGGATACTTTCTTGTCATAGTCAAAAGAGTCTAGTTTTGGTTTTTTATATATATCATTAATGATTTTAATAATTTTACACCTTTCTACAAAACCATATTTTTACTCTGGAAAAATAGATTTACTTTGTCAATACATGTCAAAATAGTCATTCCAAAGGATAATTAAAAAAGTAGTTTCTAATTCATTCATCTTAATTTTTAATTTTCTAATAGAAAGTCAATTATCCACTGTCTGTAATTCATCATTAATTAAGTATTCCAGGTTCATGACAATTTCTGAATATCCGGAGCTTAAAGTTTTAATTGTATCTGCGCATGCTGACCAATGTGTTTTTGATAGGTTTTTCATTTTTTTTTATTTCTATCACATACATTCAGATGTATTTTTCATTTCAATCACAGCTCAAATTTAATGTTAGTATATTCCAAGGATTGGTAGACGACAAGAAAAAATTATTTGGACAAAATCAAAGCAAATTATTACATTATAGTTACATTCTACTGTTTGAACGCCAATTAAATTCAAAGAATGTCCTGCGCATGGTACGTATATAGCTTACTTATTTTTTTTCTAGAAGTCAAGCTTGCAATCCTGAATATTATCATTATAATGCCGATAAACATATGTACTATATACTAATATAAATCAATATTAGTTTTATCACATACAGTTAATTATTAAATTTCCTTAAATAATTTTTACTTTTAAATTGCAAATGTAAAATCATATCAACAAAAATATTGAGTAAGCCATTTTAATGGAAATGACATGCAGAAAAAAATCCGTAGCAGGTTTTTAGGTTTCTATATTGTATTGTCTTACATAATATTTGGAATTTCTTAAAAGTTCTCAGAAAAACATATGTTTGTAACCATACGAAATATATATATCCTTGTTATTATGCTTATCGAACGAAACAATAAATTATGATAAAAAGGAAGTCATATATTCCAAAAATTAAAGAACATTATTACATATATTTTTAATTAGGAGAATTATATTTATGTAAAAATTTTTCATTAAAAGTATTTTTATACCAATATGTGATAAAGTATTATAGTAAGTGATAAAATACAAATGCATTACAAGTTTTAAAGTATAAAAACTAAAATTAAAGTATATATAACAAATTTCAATTTTCTGCAGGAAAATCTGATTAAATATACTCACGCAAATAGAAAATCTCTAGTGAGGGGTCGTATACACTAAAAATATTTTATTTTGTACTGTGTAAGACGAGAATTTCTCCATTTTTGATGATTACTCTTAAAACATTAAATTATTGTACAAGCATTTATTTATCTAATTATCAAATCGTGCTCTAGGATTCCTGTTAAATGATTATTTTTCTACATTTATATAACTACAATCTGTAGTAATGTAATATATTAGTTTTATAAATGTTCCTTATTATTTGGGTTTCAATAATAACAAAAAGGACAGTCACTTGAATTTTTAAATGAGTAAAATAACTCTTTCCATATTAGAAGCAAATAAAAATATTTATCTGAGTTACAATACTCATCGGAAACTCATTTGGAAGACCATAGTGCATTCAAAATGAAGGAAGCGAACACTTATGCATATTAATCAATATAAAAATATTTTAAAGAGTACATTGAAATATTTATATATAATTTAATAAGCAGTTAAGAGATCATTTCGTGATGCTCAGAGGGGAGAAAGAAAATTTACAAAAAAAGAGCAGAATTTTTTAAACTAGATATTATTTTTATAACTCTCTCTCTGTAAAAAAAGCAAATATAATTACACACTATTTTACTTTTTTTAATGCGATATAAACATTAGTATATTACCTGAAATTTCAGAGAAATACAATTGAAAAATAAAAATACAATTACCTCTTTCTGTTTGGAAGAAATTAAGTTTAAAGAAAGGAATTGCCGATTTAGAACTGTAGGCCACTCGTTTCTTCGAAAAAGTGTGATTTCCTTCAAGGTCATTTCAACCCTCTTTTTATTAGCCATGAAGCCTGTCATAAAATAGGGAATGTGTTTTTGTCACTTCTGTTGGGGTCTTAAGTATATCTCTTGTCCATTCATAAGCGATCCTTAACTCATCAGTGCAAATAATCAGAAGGTCGATGGAAGGAATGTCTGTTATGTCTGTGACTGTCCTTCCCACAGCTGCATTTTTATTGATAAATTGGACATATCTAGCTTTAGAAATAAAACTAATATTTTCCTTGATTCTCAACAAGCGTTGTAAACATAAATATTTAATAAAGAAGTAACTGTCTTCAACTAGTCATATCCGGGAATAACATTTGACGATTAAAATTATTCTGATCGTGATCTTATTCAGGCTGATTAGAGAACGAGTCAAGGCCCCCCTCAAAGGCAAGGCCCTGGGCCCATGCCTTAAGACATGTCCTCACACCTCTGCAAGAACCATCAACTAAAGCCCTATTTTGATCAATCACATCAAAAATTGCGGGTAATTTGCCAACATCTTTGCGAGATGGAATAAAGACAATTCTGCCTATTTACACCAAGTGACGAAATGACATCATTTCTTATAGATTCTTCCCCCAAACAAGCGATGTATTAAATTTTAATACATTTATCGTTCAATATATTAAAGTAAATAATTTTCAAATCCCTTGAAATATTTTTCTAATATATATGAAACAAACAATTTTCACTTACAAATTCTTTTAAAAGAAAAATTCGAAAGATATTCTATATTGATTAAAAAAACTCATATACTATTAGAAAACAGATATGTACACTTAAGTATTAATGCGAAATACAATTGTTTTTGTTAAGAGGATCATATATTCCTAAAATTGACAAGATAGAAATATTTACATTAACAAAAAATGTATTAGCAACTTTATATATAAAAAAGTTTTCATAAATAAAACAAAATTATGACTACTTGAGCTACAGCCAGTACTACTTACAGTCAGTAAAAATTTTAGTTTAATGTTTTAAGGAGAGGAAAAGTAAATTAATATAAAATTGATGAACTGACAGCAAGTTACTACCTTTCAGCGGTTCAAGGTCAGGTATAAGAGATATATTTTTCGTTTCTGGAGAATGAATGGGAAATATGCTCAAACAAATCAAAAATAATACCTTTGAGTTAGTTTTAAGTTAGAAAAATAAACACACTATCAACTAGCAATTGAGGATACGTGACACATAAAAAATTTACAATCAAAACAAAACTATACTATATTTATACAAAATTTTCTTGTAAGTACTAAAATTACATAAAATCAGTATATTCACACTCAAGTTATTACAAGGAAAACGAAATCATAAAATTTATATCAATCTTAAATTTTCTCAAAATAATATGGACTATAACTGGTTGGTATAACTGAATTTGATATCAGGACGAATATAAATAAATTCCCACAATGTATAATTCAAAATATTCACAAGCTATCGATTAATACCAGGATGGTATAATATACTGCTTTTCAAAATAGTAGTTTATCACAGAAAATTAATTGTTTATGAAAAAACATTTACTTTTCTTGTTGATTCCAAAGATAGGATGTTCACAACAGTAACAATTTAGTCTGCAGGAATTATGGTATTTCTTCCTTCAAAGTTAAGTGCAGAACACACTCCAATATTAACTTCTCAATGCAAGACGCAATTCTAAAATTAAACACAGTGTTAGACATACTACTTCAAAACTTTTGTTCAGGGATACAGGGCGCAGTTTTTTCAAAAATATTAAAATCAAGGTGCAGGGTCACTTTCTTCAAAACAATAAAATTCTTTCTACAAGGCGTACTTTCTTCAAAGTGATAGATTTCTTCTAAAACTAGGATGGTACAAGGATTCAGTGAGATGACGAGGGGGTTGAATTTTAAAAAAAATAATTAACTTTTGAATCTGGACGAGACCTAAATTTTACTCTGTAGAATCTTAAATGTAGGGCTCGTTTTGTTATATGTCTAGGGTGGTTCCGGATTCAATGAAGAGACGGATTTTTCAAAGATGACCTTTAATTAAACAATGTATGTTCAAATTATTACAAAACAAAATTTAAACTATTTGGACAAAACATCTAGGAAGATACCGCATGGTACGTTGTAACAGCATGATCGCGCCCCTTGCCTCTGACGGTTAAGGTGTGAACCGGTTAGTTGAGGCTACAAAACTGAAGTCTGGTTCGTGGCTCCCTCTAGTAAATGAAGACGTTACAAATGTAGAAATCCTACATTTGTATCTTTGCTTAAGGTTGAATCTTTGCTTAAGCGTATCTCTTACGAATGCTAAAAAGAGTGCAAGCCCGGCGATGCATTTATGTCAATAAATTCGACCATTTCAAATATTGCACTTATTGGCAAAATACAGTTTCGGGCCCCCCCCCCCTATGTTAAGATACCTTGCGAATGTTTATTTAGATTAAATGCTAAGCCACCCTTGCGTTTAACAAAATTCTAAGAGTTCCGGCCATAACAGCACTTTACTTAGATTGAAATAGCCAAATTCATGAGGAGAAAGAAGTTCAATCTGGTAGTAAAAGATTTTTCGTGCTCGCCCGTTCTGCACTTCAAGTAGAGCTACCCCTGCCCATTCATACACGACGAGATATCATAAGGTTTTAATTACTAAGAAATAACCAAGATATCGGGATAAAATTTATTCTGTAGATTAACTGATCCGTATGTACATAATGTAAATTATAGTTCTTAATGTTGATTTGTTGCAACAGGAAGCCGTTGAGTGAAGTAACCAGCAGTATCAAATAGTTGAAATTTTTCTAAAAATCATCGAGATAGAGATATAACTTTTATTCTTAAGACTTCTCTGCATATTCACCATCCAGAGTTATACATTTCTACTTGCGTTTCTTGACCTTTCATTGTAGCTCAGTAGATTGAACTCTTATCTCCTTCATACTGTGGATTTCTTCAATCTGCGGCTTCTTGTTATTCTTGTTAAGCAAATCAACATTAATAGCTGTAATTTATAATATTATGTACAATAGAATGAACTAATATGCAGAATTATTTTTTTTGTAATAATTAAAACTTTACTATACTGCCTCGTATATATACTGGACTCTAAGAAATTAAGGAAAAATCCAAAACTGGGATTTTGAAATTTTTATTCGTCGGAATTGAAAGAATTCAAACAATGAGTCACAGTTCAAAATTTAATAAGTACTTTGTGAAATTTAGGTGAGAAAATACGTAAGACAGTTTTATCATATTCATAGTATAACCTACTTCTTATATAATGCTTTAATTGCATCGGTGATTTCTCTATCACTGTTCGTAACAATAAAATCATCATTATTAATCAAATGCTTATAAGTCCTATTCACATTAAGTTTTTTTTGCAAATAATAGCATAGTTTCCTGAGAGCTTATCAATATAGCAAATAAGGAACTCATTCTGTAACTTTTTATAGCATATTTTCGATATCTAATTATAGTGCTCTCTCTTTAATCTTAAAATTCAAAAATTTAATATCTTCATTAACATAAAATTCATATTCCTTAAAAGCCTGAATATATAAATTACATTTAATAGCTAATTTTGTTAAAAAATTATCAATGTCTTCATTAATTATTTCTTTAAAATTTATTTATTAATTTTATTGTTAGAAATTATAATTCCGAAACCTTTACCTTTATTCATAATATCTTTTAGATTTTTATCCTTTACAATATATCCAGATTACACGTAATCACACATAGTAGTACTCTTCATTTATATATTCTTTCTAGAACTTACAATCACAAATATTATTATTCTGTAAACCCCCCTTTACAATTATTATAGTTATACATCAAACGTCCCATATTTGTATTTAATTAAAAAGCTTTTTAATGCGAGTATTAATATTATTATAATAGAATTTAAGTTTCCTCTGTTTCGAATTTGATTTAAAGGGGCAATAACTGTGTTGAACTATTAAGTTTGCTGTAGCAAAATATGATTATGCATTGAATCATATTTTGTTTATTTGATCAGAAAAACGCACAATAAATAATGTTAGAATGACCATTTGACTTTTGTAGCAGGCTTTGCAAGCTTTAAAATACAAAACTTAGCTCTTCATATTATTTGTTTCCAATGGAATTGTAATTATATTATGAATTACCTATACGATGTTATTTTAAGAAACCGGAAGTTGCCTTGCTAATTTCGACTTTAATTTGATTTCTCCATTCAGTTTGATGTAAAATTTTAATTTAGTTCAATGAACTATATGAACAATGATCCTCTATTTATATGGATATCTTCAGATTGATAATAACTATAATGCAAATAAAATGAAGGAGAGGAAATGTTTATTGAGAGTATAGTTTTAATTTAGGAATTAGAAATTTTTGTATATATGTGTGTGTGAAACCACTTAACTTGTTGCTCTTCATAATTTTTAATAATGAATAATTTTTTGTTTATTTAATTTAAATTAGGCATTTTCTTGAAACAACAAAATGTGATATTTCTCAATTTTTTTTCTCTGTTAAAATCAGAAATAGGTTAAATGAAATTGTTGGCTAACATATATCTCAAAGAGTATGGTGTTCTCTAGTTACTGATCAAGAAAAACTTTTACTTCCTGCTTATATGACACGCAGTAAAAGTTGAAAAGGTTTTTTTTCTTTTTCGCTCTAATCTCTTTTTTACCCCCTTCCAGATTCTCCCTTTTCCTCTTCGCATTCGTATTTGTAGAGAAATGTAAATAAAATTATGGATTCCCTCCCTCTCTATTTTATTATATTTTTCATTTTTCGTCTGTTATTTGAAGCTAAAACCCACGAGTTTCCAAATTTAGTTGAGTTTATCTAAAAGTGAGGTTGCATTGAAACGACGACCTAATTAACGGAAAGTCAGCTATTTAAGGCTTTTCCTGACTTCTGAAATCTTCATCTAATGTGACAGTCACAAATTCATTAGGATTTCATTAAACAGTTCCTTTTTGAAGCTCTGAAACACTTTACCTCAAATCATGGTAAGCTCTTTCTATCTTTTCTAATTGGAATGTATATTATAGTCAATCAAAATTTAATTTATTATAAATTTAATCAAATCATATCTTGAATGTAAAGTTTATTTTAATAAGATTTTAGTTTTATTTGTGGAAAAGTAAGCTCTTTGTGCTTGTTTTATGCATCCAGTTACTGATAATTTTCTAACTACCGCATTTATATACTGGCCTGGTAATAGGGGAAAATGGCTTATTATTAACACTTATTGACTTATTGACTTATTGAAGTTTTATTGACATGAAATAATATGAAACATACAAAAGAAGTTATGTTTCTCATTAAATTTTTTAAAATGGGTAAATATTTCTTGCTCTGTTAAAACGTACACTCAAACACATTGAAAAGTTAGACATACATTTATATCATAAAAAATAATATTGCAAGGCTAAGCGAAATAATAAACTAAATATACCTAACACCAAATACACTGGTTAACACTATCATCTTACAATTCGAAATAAAATAATTTATAAATATAATATATTAAATATTTGAAAAATCTACAGCTTAAGAAAGATATGTAGATAAGAAAATAGTATATTTTATTTTAGTTATTTATTAACACATTAAATCTATTTTCACATAAACTGTGTTCGATCACGTTAACAAAGAATATGACATATACACAATAAGTAAATAAACTGAGACATTTCTACACAAAATAACTTCAACATTTAGTAGGATTAAAGTGTAGAAATTGAACTTTTTGGCCTTTGGCTTTGTTTTTAGCAAATTGATTTATAAGTAAATCTATATCTAATTTTTGTAAAATATCACTTTCAATAGAAATAATTGAAAGAATTGTTAATCTCTTTTGATCCATAGTAGATCTTAGTTAATTTTTAATTATATTCAGTTTTGAAAATGATCTCTCTGCGGTAGCTAATAAGACAAGAATTTTTAATAAAATGCGTACAGCAATATAAATATTAGGAAAGGAATGAGTTAAATTGTTGACAACGATATAGATTAGAGTTTCAATCGGCAATGTTACATTTTTTTCCCACCAAAAGTTTTGCAAAAATTGTTATTCAACCATAGGTTCTATACTATTAATGTCACTTTGATTTTTATCAGTTTATGCTTTTTACAGTTTTTGACATAAAATGAGCTGGTCTTGTTCAGTGTGTATTTGTTGAAGTCAGAAATGTTGCACAAAAATTTAAAATTTACTGAATGAGAAGATAATAGGTCAAACCTTTAACCGAAAGACGACATCGCAACAGCTGACATTAAAAAAAAAAAAAAAAAAAAAAAAAACTTTAAAAGTTCGCTATTTGTTCTGTATAAGCTGATTTTCACGTTCGTTTTTCTTTTTTAATTTATTTTTCGAGGTATTAATGTTTTTTGGATTTTAAAAGTGCATCAACATCTAAAGATGCTATTTCTTTACTATCTGTGAGCATGTATATATAATTGAAACTTTTACCATATCTATAATCTTTCAGAAAGCAGTTTAATTTATTTAAACTTTCAGAAGCCTGAGAAATATTAAAATGTTTAACTTGAAGAATATTGCTAACAATATTAACTTTGTTTAGTATTTTGTATCATCAAATATAATATTAAATTTAAAATTTTTTTCCCTTTGAGACGTGGCATGATCTTTTATGCTATTATCAAATTTTTTTCTGGTCATTTTATAGAGGGCATCAAAAACTTCTCCTAATTGAAATTTTAATTGGGTTATTTGACTATTTCGTATCTGACAAAGGTTTTGATGTTAAATTTGAAACATACCTTTTTAAAATAGACCAATGATTAATTAAAACGGAAAAAATTGTAAAACTCTTGAACGGTCAAAAATTTTTTTGGGGGGACGAAGGAATTGTAGCTCGCAGTGTTGTTTACGACAGGTTTCAAACTGTGCTTACAACAGGGCACAAAAAAAGGCTTCAGGGTTGGTAACCAAATTTTTTTTTTTTTTGCACGCAGCTATGTTTACATCTTATGTTTGAGTAATTGTCGAATCCTTAGCCACGTAAATTACTACTATCTTAACCATTTCCCTCCATAATCTTTCATACGAATGTTAGTCCTTCTCCGATCGTATCTGTTGCAAGACAAAGTACTAAAAACTTTTCATCAATATTCATTTCTGTATTTTTTAAAATAAGATACCTTATACACAGAAACTGATATTTGCCATTGATGGTTGGTATCAGGGGTACAGAAAAGTATTTTTCCTGTTTGATCCGATTTAAAAGAATTTCTTTTATATTATCTCTCAATAACCTGATTGAATCTTAACCCTAATTTAGTTTAGTTTTTATTAACGTCGCACTAGAAGCAACACGAGGTTATTGGCTACAGACCTCGTAATTTTGAACCTTGGTCAAGTGACGAGGACGATACCTGAGCAGGAACCCCCCCCCCCTCTAATAAATTCCACACCAAGCCAACGGGAGGACTTTGGACCCGACAGATTTAAAGTGCATCAGCTCCGGCTACACGGTGGGTCTTAAGCGGCCAAGGCTCGAGCCCCCGACTGAACGCAATCCTGCCGGCCACGAATCCATGACCACTAGGCTACCGCGGCCACAATTTTAACCCCAAATAATGAGGCAAACTTTTTAGAGTTTTGAGTTTTATTAATATGTACAGACATAATAGGGTTAAATATTGCGATCATTTCTATACACTTTAGAAAATTACCACTATTTATTTCTTTGTTTTATTTTTTTAGCTAAAAAGTGTATGACTTAAATAATTCCTTCAATAACATCATGCTAAAGCTTAGTTTCTTTCCTTTTTTTTTAAAAAAAATAAATTTTGAAATTCCGAGACAACATTGTTATCCTTTCGTAACCGTTCTAAGAAATCAGACCAAAGGATGTAGATCCCAGCAATGAATTTTACTTTTTTAGTGAAGTTTAAAAAGCTCATTTAATTGGTTCCAGTTGTTAAATCCAGTTCTAAATTTTACGTCGTTAAAAGCGTTAAAAATTTTACATCAAAAATAATAAACAGAATTTTTTTCCAATAGAATATAGTAACCAATCCTTTTTGACTCTTCCATTAGCTGGCAAGATCCGACAAAAGTATAATTCAAAATATTTATGTCCCTTTTTGTCTTTTGGTAAATGAAATTGGAAAACCATTTTTTGATAACACCCAGGAACATTTTCTATTAAGGCTTGTACTTTGGATGGTGATCCCAAGTACACGCCTTAAGCTTGGGTGCTTGGCCCTAAATCTGGGTTCCTCAAGTCTGGCAAATACTCACCAACTGCTACAATTGTAGATTTCATCATTGTTTTTGTCGGATGTATCGACCGGTTTGATGTGGTAGTGGTAGCTTAGTGGTCACGGTCGCAAACTTGCAGCGGGCGTTTTTCGTCGAGTCATGGGTTCGAGTCTTGATGCCACTAAAGACGCGGCGTGTAGCGGGGCTGATGTACTTTAAATCTGTTGAGGTAACAAGTCCTCCTGTTGGCGTGGTGGGAAAGTTTGGAGAGGGAGGTGCTAGCTCAGATGTCGTCCTCTCACCTCTCAAAATTACAATGACTAATATCCCTCGTATTGCTACATAGAGCAAAGTTTATTAGGAATCACAATCGACTGGTTCGATTGAAGTTGAAGGTAATGCCAGAATTACAAAACAGTTTCTAAATCTTTCTGATTGTAAGGTTCATTTGGTAATTCCAGTGGTAATTGAGGCCTTGATAAACAATTAGTACTGCCAGCGTTAGCTTGGGAATTCTCTGGTTTTCGTAAAAACTGAGTAATTTAGAGCTATGGTTTTTATTAAATTTTCCTCCTTTCTTTTATTCAGTAACTTCTGATACACAAACAGTTTTTCCTGTTTTTCTTCCCATACCTGGGTAAAAATTAAAACAGAAAAAAGGAAAGTAAAAATAAAAAAAGAAGAAAATAACTGTTGTAAGAACTTTTGTGTAAAATAATTTTTCTTAAAAAACTTAGAAAGTCACTGTTTGAAATACTTTCCTTTACTTCTGAAGCGCTTAGTATACCTTAAACCAGGGGTCGGCAACCTATTGAAACGGAAGAGCCAAAAGTTACAATTTATAAAATTTTCCAGTTTTTAAAGAGCCACTAAAAATTTTCGATTTAATGTTATAGTATTTGCATATATATATTTGATTTTTGATTTAAAACAAACGACTTTAAATACGGAATAATATTTATTCATATAAAAACACATATATAAATAGTTACATCAATAGGAGCATTGGCTTTGCATGCTTTTTGAAAGTTTGATTAAATCTGACTTATAACTTGTTGTTTTCATGTTCAAAACCAACTCTAGATTTTTATTTGTTAGTTGACTTAGATTGATTAGATTTACCGCTCTCCATGACTTCAACAAAAAGAAGTAATTTTTTTTCGAAACAAACCACTTCCCTCAAGCAAAGCGTAGACAGGGTTGCCCTTTCCTTGCAATTTTAGAATTAATTCATTTGGTTTCATTGTGGTATCTACTATGAAATTAAATTTTTACGGCCATTTGTCTTCTTCCAATTCAGGATATTCAATGATTTTTTCATTGAGGAATGTTTTTATTTCACTCAAGCACAAAGCAAAACGTCGAAATACGTTAATTCTGGAAAGCCATCGCACATTATTGTGCAGAATTAATTCAGAAACTGGCTATTTCTTCAAGGAAATCTTTAAACTGGCAATGGTAGAGTGCGTTTGCCAAGATGCTGTTAATAATCTTAATTACCAAGTTCATGGCCTCAATTATTTCGGCCGGAAATGTTTGAACACAAAGCGCTTCTTGATGAATTATGCTATGAAACTTTAGAATTTCGTGGTTTATTTTTTTTCTGAAGAATTGACGTTACCCATATATGAATTCCTGTATTACTTCTGGCTCCATCAGTTGCTATGATAAGGATTTTATTTATATCGATTCAATTGTCTTCCAGGCATTTTTGCACAGCATTTTCTATATCTTCTGCACGATTTGCCCTGAGAGAGGTAGCAATCTTAGTAGCTCTTCTTTTAGACCTTGGGACTGCATATACCTGACGAAAAGGGTAACTTGTGCCTTGTCATTTATGTCACAAGACTCGTCTATAGCAAGTGTTAAGGCAAAAGCCAGTTGAATGTTTTACACTTGCATATGTGTTACATTTGAAAACATTTTAGCAGATAATGGCAAATCTTTGATGTTTTTCATGATTTTTGCTTTGTTTTTAAAATCACGAAACAGTTCTTCAGATGCACGCATAAAATGATCTTTGACGTACTCATCATCTGTGAATGGTTTTCCTCTTTTTGCAATTTCTAATGATACAGCAAAGCTTGCCAGATTTACATTACTGGAAGATTGCGCCCATTTTCTTAGCATGGAACTTGACTGTTTTTTTGGAGATCTTCAACAGCTTTTTTTCGTGCGTAACTGGTTGGATATTTACCAACAAACTAGGTAAATTTTGCAGTGAAGTGTCTCTCGAAATTTTACTTCTTATTATGTGTGAGTTTTTCGGGGCAAATGAGACAAGTTGGAAGGCCATCTGTGTTGCACATGAATGCAAACGACTTCGTCCAGTCCTGATTGAATTCTCGATTTTCTTCTTCAGTTCTTTTTTCTTTTTTACTAGATGCCATGCTGGTGGAGGAGTTGAAAAAATGATTTTTTAACATTTTACTTAGCTATCTAAAACAGCAAACAATTTATTTATCATTATTACTTCGTTAATACGATCCTCAGATATCTAATCCAATTCTATTACTGAATTTATTATATTGCACGCGTGCATACCTTTGAGAAGATAATTCGCTTCTAAATCTTATTCTTCTTGAAACAACAAGCGAATAGACACACAAAAAAATACAAGCGATTAAATTAACACATATGCATTGTAACGTCTACCGTGCTATCCGAGGATGACTGATTTACAACACGTCTATAGTCTAGACACATTGTCTAAACTCTAGTCGGTGGCTGCTTAGGTGAGACGGAAATAGAATGCAATTGGCTGAAAGATAAACATGGTAACGGAGTTTCATCTCTAAAAACAAAACAATAGTTCAAATTTATCGCATACGGTCATTTTAATCGAAGCGATTTGTAATTAAGGAATATGAAAATAGAAGCTATTGAGAAATTGGGTACTTAAAAATATTTTTTTTAAGGGTTTTGATAGTAAATTATTAATTTTTTCGTGTGGAACTGGAGAGCCGCAACTTTACATCAAAAGAGCCACGTGCGGCTCGCGAGCCGCAGGTTGCCGACCCCTGCCTTAAACCGTTACTGTGAAAAAACAACTATTTAACTCATATCAAATAGTTCAAGGAAGTGATGGTCTTCTCTCTCTTTTTTTTTGTTTGTTTATTTGTGATCAAATTTTAAGGATATATTTGAGACATATTGAATTAATGATGCATTTTTCTCTCCGGTTTTTTTTCGAGCCAAAAATCGAAAAAAATTTCTTTTTTAATTTTAGAAAATCTTGTATATTTTTACCTTTCTTCAAATCTCAAAGATATTTTAATTTCAGTGGAAGATTAATATGTTAATTTTTTCTGTAAAAAGAAAATAATTTCGGCATATTAAAGTTTTTTACTCTCTAAATTAAGCTGAGGTAATGAATCAAATATTTATGTCTATCAAAAAACATGAAAGCGGGGTACCGGTTAGGTTTCTAATCTGAAATATAATAATGTACAGGACATTCACCTTTAAAATCTAAAATTAAGGTCCTTGTTGGCCAAACCAAAAGTGATTTATTTAATATGGATTAAACAAAAAATACATGTTATGTTAATATCCGAAATACATTTTCCAAAGTTCATTTTTACTTTAATAAAAATATAGTTAATGTAAAGGGGGGGAAAACATTTTTCGAGAAATTATGCATAAATTGTTACTATTCTGAACTAAAAAGTTAATCCTAGTTTAACATAATATGTTAATGCATTTGACTCATTTTTTATGCAGAATAACAATAACAACAAATAGTCAACCACCAAAAGCATATACCCAAAAAATACAAATATTGTGCAAATTATTGATTGCAACCATCAGTAGTATACAAATAAGGAATAAGCAATTTGTTTTGACCATGTCTACTCTCATATATGCATTTGCACTATGTGTTTAATAACATTTCATGTTTAAACACCTTTGAACCAGACAAAAATTTTCCTGTTCTATTGGCAGCGAGATGGACTGCGCGTTTTAATGAGAATTAGAACTTCATTGCCTCCATAGATATATAATGAAAAGTTAAATTTGTTTTTATGAAGGAAAGTATTTATTATAATTTTTTCCGTTTGGAATTTTTTAAGAGGGTAGGGCCCAGCACCTTTTTGACTCGGCTCCGTCGTGCGCCGCCTGAAAGTGCATATATTGACGGCGCGGACATGTCGAAACAGTCCCTGAGACTCTTCCATCTCGTGAAACTGATGATAGTTTGAAGAAATATTTAAAGCTTATTATTGACAAGTAGTGTTTGAATAAAATCACAATTATTAATTTCGCAGTTAATTTTCCCATATAATATAATTTTGCACATACATATCAGCAATTTTGTAACATTTTAAGAAAAAATCAATGTAATTTATTTTAATTATGATTTATCAGTATTTAAGAAGTCATATTTATAATTACTTTCAAGATAGATTTTAAAATTTCTTTAAATAAATTTGTAAAATCAAGTGAGAATTCTCTGAATTTCTGAATGCATGCTGCAAATAAATAGTTTCTAAAACAATCAGCCTGAACATTTAGTTATTAAGTCTGCCTTCGCATAATGCAAAAAAATAGGATCAGAAATATGAACACTTGTTCCCATAGGAAACTGTTCCAAGATTAATATTATATTTGACTTTGCTATCCTTTAGAAAATTGTGTATTTTGTAATACTACTAATTTGTGAATGAGTCAATCTATTTTTTCCGTAACTAGACTCCGTATAAAGTGCCTCCTATACAGAAATACCTCACATGATTTAAACTTAAAGTGTTCAAACTAAAATCTGTGTGTATTTCAAATGATTATAAATTTAAAAATATATAATATATGATAAATAGATGTATGTGTTAATTTATATGAAATTTTTGGAAAATTTATGTGAAAATTGGATTAATTATTTTTTATTTGAAAATGCGTTCAGAGTTTTATTGGGTTGTTTGTCTTAAGGTGAAGACAATCTTAATATTACTGCAGAATCCCCCACCCCATACTTTTGTATTAAGATATTCTGTTGTATGGATATTCTGTTGTATGTTGTTTTAAAAATTTCAGGGGGACGAAGATAAAAAAGAAAAGAAGAAGAAAAGTAAGAAGAAATCAACCCAGGAAGCCGATGCTTCTCAAGAAGGTGATGCTGCACCTGTTGATGAAGCTCCATCCACTCAAGAAGTTCAAGAAGTAAAAGAATCAACCCCAATACCAATAATTACAGCTCCCCCAACAATAGAGAAAAAGTCATCAACAAAACGAAAGGCCCATAGATGCGGCTCAAATGTATTTGCCATGTTTACTCAAAGAAAAGTACAAGAATTTAAAGAGGTAAATTAAAAAATGTTCTAATGAATTATAAAAGCATTTCGCATGTTTGCTGATTGATTATTTTTCAATCGTTGAAATGTAAAGTTTTACTGGAAATTAGTTGAAATTTTTTTTTTCATTAGAATATCAATATTATTTTCATTAGAATATCAATATTATTTTCATTAGAATATTTCATATATATCAGTGATGAAAATAACGATGCATTAATGATACAATAACGAAATGTACATGAAAATGATACTTTTTTGAGGTCCAATATGTACATCCGTCGATAAAAAGGACATCCTTAACAACTTTCACAATTCTTTTTTTTTTTTTTATCATAGAAAACAATTATATCAATGTTAATAGCTCAAAGAGAACTAACTTATATTAATGGGTTAATTTATTAGCTTTTCAAACTGAATTTGCATGATACGGAATACAATTTACTCTAAAAAATTAAGTTAAAGTACTCTTAATATATTAAGTTACAAATATCATTTGAATCCGATTGTTTGTTCCAGACTCATTCAGGAAAAACTCTTAGGGAGCCATATATTAGAATACTTTGCTTAAATAATTTAAGTGCAAACTGCTGTATTTGTTTGTAAAAGTTTTTTTTATAAAGTTTCTATTAATGAATTTTTTTTTATTATATTTTCGTAATTTTACTTTATGTGTATTGAAATCTAAGGTATTTTTAAAATTCTCTTGGTTATTCAAAAATAAAACGGATCTTTCATAATATTTTTCCTATTTTCGTATACCACGTGATCAGTAAATTGATAATTTAACATTATATCGTATATGACTCCTGAAAGTTATTTCCTAAACTATTTTCTGAATACTTGCAGGAAATTAATATAGCTCTGAATTTAGGTTTTAATGATTTCGGGGTTCAAATATATTAAAAATTTTGGTATATCGTAATTAATAAGACACAATTTTTATAATAACATTAGTTTCTCCTTTTTTTTTTTTTTTTACATTTTAAGAATTGGGAAATAATTATCGCTCAATTGGTGTATGTGTTTTTGAAAAGTGTTGACTAAATAATTTTATGTCATCAAATGTTTGAGATATTAATTTGACGTTAGGAGACCACTTTTAAAATCCCTGTAACTTACAAATTTTAAAACAAAAAATTTAAAATTAGGCTAATTTTACTTTGAAAAGTAAAATATATGAAAAAAAAAAAACGATATCCACATAAAGAAAATAAAACTTCTCAATAATAGTAGTTAATTAACTTCTCTTTTAGAAATTAATTAACTATATTAATTAAACTAAGTAACTACTCTTCTTTAAATTATTAAGCATTACATGAAATTTATTTTACTCCAATGAGAACTGTGAAATCTGCTTCTAGTGTTTGATGTATTGAACATCACGTGGTATTCGAAAACAAAAACTTTTTATGGACAAAGTGTTTCATTTTTGAATTAACGTCATTGACTCAAAAAATACCTTATGTTATATTAGAATAAGATAAAGCTATAAATTTCAAAGTATAAAGTAAAAAAAGAAACACCTCAAAGTAATTTAGTGTATGTTGCTTGAACGGAATTTCTCGATATATCTAGAACTAACGTTCGGATTCGAGTGAAATTAAGAATACAGACAATTTAGACCATTCTTTAATTGATTGTGAGAAAAAAAATTCCAAAATAAAAAAAAAAAAAATTTATATGTTAATAAACTAAACCAGTAAAAAAATAAAAATTTGGTTCCTTTTGAGAGTTTTTAACCGTGATAACAATTGTATCTAGCTATGACGAAAAATGTGAATGCATTCTGGCAGCTCAATTTTGCTTACGACTGTACATTTAATCAATAATATTATTTCCATTTTTTTTAAAACAAAGCATCCTTCTTTTTTTTTTTTTTAACACTTGATTTTAGGCGAGGAAAATTTATTTAATCCCTGTTATTTTAATAAAAAAAAAAAAAAAAAAAAAAAAAGAGTGCTTAAAAAATAACAATAATAAATATTCCGTTAAAGGGGGAAAAAACTGAAAATTGCTAATAGATTATCTTTTAATTTTTAAATGAACCATAGTGTTTGAAAACTTTTTGATGAATTAAAATGAAAAAAAGGTTTTATTGTAAACTAAATTTAATGAATTGCTATATATAAAATGAAATGAACACTATCAAAAAACGATAGCTTAAGGAACTTTTCATTAAGTACAGTAATTCATATTTTTAAAATCACTAATATATATATATATATATATATATATATATATATATATATATATCTTATATATATATAGTATGTTTACCTCTTACTTGTTTTTTAAGTTTATTTTTGAACGTTTCCGAAATAGCTTTAAAAGATTCTTTACGTAAATAAGCTGTTTCGATATTTAATGGAATAAATTATTTAAAATGTTAATGTTTCAAAAACGTTGTATTTAAATATTTAAAAACTAACTTGCCAGCTTCATTACATTAAAAATGTGACATTATATTAGATTGCGTTGATACAATCACTACTTCGGACGTATTTATAATCATCATCTTTCACAAATATTGAAATATATCTACATTTCATGCTTTTAAGAAGATATTTTTAAAATCTTGTTTGCAATTATATGAAAATCATTTTATGCTTTTGTATTTTATTGCTAATTGTAGCTAAAATAATCACGAATTGTTAATCAAACACATTTTATTAAAAGTTTGAGCATTTTTTTAGAGTAATTTCACATGTTTGGTCAGTGTATCTTCTTTTAAAAAGAATTTTATGAAACGAACAAGCTAGAAAACTGTTTACGCGTTTGATTCTTTAATGAAATTTGCAAACTCCTTAACCTGCATGATACTTTTTAAGAAAACTCTAAATTCCTAAAAATGAAATAAAAATATCTATATGATATAAAGCCACAACATAAAGGCATACAACTGATTAACTTTTATTGACTGTTTAAATTGAAAATTTTAAAAAATTTAAAAAATAATAATTTTATATGAATTTTAAAGAAAAAAAGTGCACTTTAGGAAATATTCTTCATGCCTTCCAGATAAGTAAATAAATAAACTACATTAGATTTATTTAAAATAATATTTTAATTTCCTAAAATGAGAGTTTTTTTTAATATTGCTAATTTCAATGAATTTTAAATACTTGAAACATTTCTTAGTTTTCAAGTTTTGCAAATTCGTTTTACAGTTCAAAATTGCTATTGTACAATATATTAAATTTGTGGGTGTTTCAGGCTTTCCAACTAATTGATCAAGATAAGGATGGATTCATTACAAAGTCTGATTTGAAAGTGACATTTGATCTATTAGGTAAATTACATTTATTGATTAGCTTTTATTTTTGAATTCTAATTTTAAATTCATTCAAAATTAATTTTGAAAGCGGGCCATAGAACAGCGAAAAAATGCAACCATATAAATAATTATATTTCTAGTATTTGTTTTTAATTATTTATAATAAAAATATTTATATAATACACTTTATAAGTATATAATTCAGTTTATCTTAATTTTATTAAGTAAACTTTATAACTTAAACAATTATACTGATCCTACGAGGGTTGTTCAATAAGTCCTTACAAATTCCTAGAGATGGGGCTCGTAGCATCGAACATTGTTTACTTTTAATAAACATCATGACTCAATAGACAGCTGTTTCAGTTACTCGTTTTCGTGATCATGATGCCTTTCGCACTTCAAATATTCTTGATCATAATTTTTCCAGCCAATGAGACCATCTTTGTCTTTTTTGGAAAATATTCACCGGAAACAACCCACGATTTGATTTTTGCTTGATTTCCGATGCATAATAATGAATTTATGTCTCACTGACGTTGACAACTCAACGCGGCAGCAATCAAATTTTGATTCGGCAGCAAATGACTACCAAATCAAAGCTAACAAATAAATTAATGTCAAATTTATTTCTACTCAGTTAAACAGATGGCAGCGCCTTCTGGTAACAACAATTTGCTTAATGATGCCATCTGTCTTCAAATACAAGTATTTTTTTGAAACTCCTCATGTATATTTTGAACCACTCTCATATATATATAACAGGTCAATTGAAAAGTCCCCGGCCTACCATAGTAAAACACATTTTTTTGGCAAAATTAGTTTTTTTTTTATTCAACATAATTCCCTTC
Organism: Nephila pilipes; assembly: GCA_019974015.1. NCBI lineage: Eukaryota > Metazoa > Arthropoda > Arachnida > Araneae > Nephilidae > Nephila > Nephila pilipes. The sequence goes on from BMAW01072905.1 coordinate 55,246, forward strand.
AAGGGTGATACACTGATTATAGCGACCCTCCAACTTTTCGATACCATTTTTGTAGTACGATTTGTCCTTTGCTTCAAAATAGGCCTCAGTTTCGGCGATCACCTCTTCATTCGACGAAAATTTCTTCCCAGCGAGCATTCTTTTGAGATCTGAGAACAGGAAATAGTCGCAGGGAGCCAGATCTGGAGAATACGGTGGATGAGGAAGCAATTCGCAGCCCGATTCATGGATTATTGCCATCGTTTTCACTGACTTGTGACACGGTGCATTGTCATAGTGAAGCAGCACTTTCCTTTTCTTCAAATGCGGTCTTTTTTCGGCGATTTCGTCCTTCAAACGGTCCAATAACGCTATAAAATAGTCACTGTTGATGGTCCTTCCTTTTTCAAGGTAGTCAATGAAAATTATTCCATGACGCCATACAGACGCCATAACCTTGCCAGCCGACTGTTGAGTTTTCCCACGCTTTGGAGAGGGTTCATCGTGTGCAGTCCACTCGGATGACTGTCGATTGGACTTCGGAGTGAAATGATGGAGCCATGTTTCATCCATTGTCACATATCGACGCAAAAACTTGGGTTTATTACGCTTGATCATCTTCAAGCACTGCTCCGAATCATCAACTTGTTGTTGTTTTTGGTCAAGAGCTCACTTTTGACCAAAAACACAGAGCACAGAGCTTTTTCATACCCAAATATTCGTGAATGATATGATGTACACGTTCAGTTGATATCTTTAGAGTGTCTGCTATTTCATTCAATTTCAATTTACGGTCATTCAAAATCATTTTGTGGATTTTTTTAATGTTTTCGTCGGTAACAACCTCTTTTGGGCGTCCACTGCGTTCACCGTCTTCGGTGCTCATTTCACCACTTCTAAACTTAGCATACCAATCCTTGATGGTTGATTTTCCTGGGGCAGTGTCCGGAAACTCGGCATCAAGCCAAGTTTTTGCTTCAACTGTATTTTTTCCCTTCAAAAAGCAATATTTTATCAACACGCGAAATTCCTTTTTATCCATTTTTTTCACAATAACAAAAGTTGCTTCACACAAAATGCTATAATTCACAAACTAATGATCCGACAGCTGTCAAATTTATACACGCATCTTTTGAGGGTTAGGGCTAACTAAAACACATATGGATTTAATTCTAGTAGCGCCATCTATGTGTCCGGCCGGGGACTTTTAAATTGACCTTTTATATATATATATATATATATATATATATATATATATATATATATATATATATATATATATATATATATATATATATATATATATATATAAACAAAACACAGATAATACATTTTAAAATCGTATAACTATCTAGGAATATCCAAAACTAAAGCAAAACAATTAAGAGACATAAAACTGAATATTAAGGAAATCACTAATATGTAAATCAATATTTATGCAAATCAAATATAAATTTACTTAAATTGTTAAGTAATCTAAATTTTAAAAACTCCAAATCAAAAGTAATTATTGAAGAACCAAATATAAAATTTAAAATAAAGTGATAGAATAGCAAAATTTAGAAAAATGAAAATAATGTAATTAATACTGTTCCATACTTTGGAATGGAATATATATATATATATATATATATATATATATATATATATATAGTAGCATTTCTATTTAAGGACAAAATGTCTGGTCCGGAGGGCTTCCATTATTAGTAGGTAGTACTGTGTATATAAGTATAGATATTGGAAAGGAAACTTGTAAAAAGTAAAAAAAAAAAAATAACATTTGTGTTTCAATACCATCATAATCATTTTGAGGTTATATATTAACTATGCTTTACATTAAAGTAACATCATTAACCAATTCTCATAAACAGTTAATGATATTTCAATAACTTATTTGACAGTTAATGAGAAATGATAAATTAACATGTATACGTTTGCTTCAAAATTTCGTAAATTTACTTCGATGACATTAATGAGATTTTTTTAACAAAGGCCGTGAAGTGGATGATGAAGATCTGGAATCAATGTTAGCTGAAGCTCCAGGACCATTGAATTTTACTATGTTTCTCACAATTTTTGGCGAACGAATATCTGGTGAGTAACATACTCAATGAAATAATTTTAAGTGCTTTTTAATTAGGGAAACAAATAAAAAGCTATAAGCACAAATTTTCTCTATGCATTGCATTTTAAATGTTTTCTTTTGTTGCATTTAACAATGAATTAAAGGATAGATTAGAAAACCATTTAAAAAAAAAAAAAAAAAAAAAAAAAAAGAAAAACACCTTTTTTTTGTTGAAAAAAATGAAGATTTAAGAACATTGAATTGGGAGATTATGTATGTCTATGTGTGTATAAGAATATTCGCACTAATTATTCTGATCATGATTAAAAATCTTGGTTTCTTTTTCCATTGCCTGGTTACTCTCACAATCCAAAAACATAAGCTTTTTTTCCAGAAATCTAAAAGAAGAGCTATTCACTTTTTTTTTATTAAAAAAATGAAAATAAATTATAAATATTGAAATCAATACTTTCCCCCCCTTTTCCATATTTTCCCCGTGGGAAACGATTAAAATTTTGCATTTAATATTTATTAATCAAAATCCCTAAAATATATACAAGCGTCTTAGAATAAATTTTAATATTTGTATGTATTAATTTTAAATTCCCAATTGTGTATTGGCTTAAAATTTATTTACTACTGTCATTAAGGGGAAAAGTTTAATATAATTGTTGTGATTCGAAAATCCTTTTTCAGATTAATCTTAAATTAATATATATATATTTATATATATATATATATATATGTGTGTGTGTGTATATTTAGGGAAAACATTACATCAAAGTAAATCTATCTCGACCATCATTTTTTGGGACGGATTACTTTGATTTTAATTTAGTTAGAAATTAATAAAATTTATTACATAAAGGAGTGAATTTCAGACTAGAAATTTACGACTTTGAATACAACTTTAAATCATGTATATTTAAACAAGAATATAAAAACTTTAATAAATTAAATATTTATCTTTCCACTCTAAATGTTTATGTCTTAAATAAACTGTTGTTACTAACAAATTAAGCAAATTTAGAAGTAGGCCCTTAAAGGAATAGTATAGGTTTTAACGGTGAAATAATTATAATTAGCTATAAATATAAACTACTTCTATTAAATATAATTATAACTGAATATCTCTCTCTTACGTATAATATTTTTGATTATTAATTCTCAGAACAAATAGATTAGCCTAAGAAGTAACAGATAATTATCTAACGTCTTAAATGATTTCATAAATTATTTAAAATCCTTCTTAATTATTCGTACGTTAAATTAAATTTAGTTGTTTTATTATTCAGATATTTTATTGTATTTCCGAAACAAATGTTTTCTACCGCAGAATAGTTATTAACATTAATTCATATTATTATTAAAATCTTTAGAACGTAAAATATCCCAATGCCTACTTATATTGTATAATTTTGGAAATTATAGGAACTGACGAAGAAGATGTTATTTTGTCAGCTTTCTCCGTTTTTGATGAAGGAGACGGTAAAATGAAGGAAGAAGTGTATGTTTCTGTTGGTTTTCTTTCTTTATCGATAATTAAAATATTCTACTAAATTATTTTTTAAAGCGTACTTTTTATTTTGAAAATTTCTTTAAATAATATGTGTATTATATTAAATATTATGATATTATATCTTTTCTTTGATAACATTCAATTATTTTCATCAGACTCAAGAATACTTTACGAAAACGAGGAGATAAATTTACTGATGAAGAGGTAATTAAATTCATCATCTGTTTCTCTCAGAAAATATACATAAATATATACTTCTATTGATTTAACTTCGTAGTAATAGAATGCGAAATCTTCATATTTTATTCCTATATCATTTATAGCATTATCTTTGGTTTATTTTCAAGTTTTCATTTAATGAAAAACGTTCCTAACGATTCGTGCAAAATGAAAAATTTATTTCTATGTCTTTAACACTTCTAGTCATTATAAATGAATTATGGAAAACTGTTGATTATATATTATTATATAAATATTCGTAATTAGCACAATTTCTGTAAATATTTAAGATTTCAAGTATTATTTGAAAGCATGTATGCATTAAAATCCATTTTAAAAAATAAACACTCGACGGAAAATACGTATATATCTTTTACATTTGTGGAATATTCTTTGAAATATTAAAAATTGAGTTCTAGAGAAACAGTTTGCATAATACAATTAGAAGCAATGAGCAATGACAACTTTATTAAATAGGAATTTTATATTGATGATTGGAAATATATAATAAGAAAACCGAAGTAAATAAAGAAATAAAATCTTTGTATTCGTTAGGAATTATATTTTGAAATTTGTCTAATTTGATCATTGTAGAAATTATTAAAACTTGTTTTTGGAATATAATTGTAGTTTTAATTAAATTGTTTCATAATAATAAATTTTCTCTTAATCAAACAAAATAATTACAAGTAAATAAATAATAATGATAACACCAAATAACGCGCAACTGAAAACATTTAAAGGAAAAACGATGCATTTTTTAAGCGTTTCCTAATCATATAGGTTGAGTTATATATATATTAATATTTATATTACTTTTATATATATATTACTTTAATATATATATAATAATATATATAATAATTATATATATTTATATATATATAATAATATATATATATATTACTTTTTCTAACAATACGATCTCATAATATTGCAAAATTTATAACTTGTGATTCTAAATTACAGGCTGATATTTGTCTTAAAGAAGCTCCAGTTGACAAAGAAGGTTACATCAGTATTAGAAGATTTACACAAATTCTAACGAAGGGAGATGAAGACGATGATACTGATGGTGGCTAAGTACAAAACTTAAGAGTATGTTTCAATTTTATTAACTATTTGAAGAAAAAATAAATCTAATCTTATGTTTATATTGATGTATACTAAAATACATTTTTTTTAAACTACAAAAATAAACAGTGTTTAAAATTATGATTATATCCTCTTTATTTTATGACAAGGAAGTTGATATTGAAAATAATTTGGGAATTAGCAATTAATATAGATGTAAATAAATCTAAATGAACATAAAATATATCACGTATTTAGATGATTATTAAATAATCTACTCAGCATGAAAGAAATATTGCTTCATAAAAGCGATTGATTATCAAATCTACTATTAATATAAAAAAAAAAACTTTGAAAAAAGTTTTCTTGATTAATGGAGAAATTTTTTAAAGGGAACGAAAACCATCTGATACGAAAAAAAACTGATATTATAATTGTTATCATTTTGTAAGAAATTTAATATAGTTGGAGTCGTTTTTCAATAACTTTATCGATACGTAATTTCAGAGCTCTAAAAATCTTAGAATGCAAGCGAATTCAATTTCACCACTAATATTTAAGGAATTTTGAAATACTATTGAAATGAGGACTACGGGAGAGATATTATTTTATTTATATGATTGAAGTCAAGGTCGTGGCAGCGGTAGCCTAATGGTCATGATCGCGGACCACGGTTTTCGTTGCGTCGTGAGTTCGAGCTCTAATGCTTCTCAAGACCCGCCGTGTAGCGGGGCTGATGTAAGGTAAATCTGTCTAGGTCCCAAGTCCTCCCTTTGGCGCGGTGTGGAAGCTTGGAGAGGAAGGTGCCAGCTCAGGTGATGTTCTCGTCACTTGACCGATATTCAGAACTATGAGGTCCGTTGCCAATAGCCCTTGTGTTGCTTCTCAGTGCTACGTTAATAAACAATTACAATGATGTCAAGGTCAATATTTTCAATTAAGATTTTGGCAGAATGGAATTACTTACATAATGTTGAGAAATTGTGTTTATTTCATTCAGTTTTATTTGTTGGCATTAATATCAAATTGTTGGTTTGAATGTTTAATATTTTAATGATTATAAGATACACACTTTTTTCTAAAACCCCTTAGGAGTAATTTCTTTTTCTGCCATGCAATCAAAATCCACATACTATCCGTCTGCCCTTCTCTTTTTTAAAAATACCTTGATCAGAAATAATCTAATTACTTATCCATAAGCAAGGTACATGAACACTTGTTGTATTTTCAAATGGAGGAATATATTTTATACGTTAAAAAATAATTGTATGCACACACACATCAGTTATTCAGAAACATTAATTTTAATGACTTATTTTGAAATGTAACATCTTCAGACCTTCCTTTTCTAACATTTTCATTCTACACCAGGACATATTAAGCTGTAATATATATATATATATATATATATAATGTTGGTTAGTATTAGTATAATGAATTTAATCTTTCAAAAATCTTCACTGAATATTTCTTTCTTTTTTTTTCAGATCGAAAAGAGAAGAGAAGGCGTAGCCTAATTCTACGCAGTGTAGTTGGGACGTTAGGCGAGTCATATATATTCTGTATTATTAATGACGGAATAGATCAACATCCTGAATAAAACAAAGAATAAAATGCTTGAATCCTTAATGACTTACTTTTTTCTTTATTTTCTTGAATAAACACATAATTTAGATCTGCACTATGTTATAGAATTTTCTAATTTAAATGTTTTTCGAACAAATATCCTCGTTCACCGTAGTCGAGCACTCAGTTTTCTGCTAGTTTGTGATTTCGATTAAAAGATTTTTCCTTTTGCTTAATAAAATGAAATGAAAGCAAAATAATTACATTTTATAAGGAACTGATTGTGTTTAAAATATGAAGAGAAGATAGAAATATCAAGGGAAGAAAAAAACGTCTTGAGATACAAAGTCCCAATTTTATGTAACGTACTTCCACACCATATCTTCCCTGGTTATCAAACTATTTTAAAAAGTAGATTTTAATATCCTTTTCCTAAATAATGTAAAATTTTGTCGTCAAAAAATGTTAACTTAAAAACTAATCATACACAGCTGATATATCAACTCGATACTGACAATCTGGCTGGTATTTCCTGTTCAGGTTCAGGTATGTTATTTATTTGAGTGTGATAGGAGTTTTTGTGGGAAGGAGAAGTGAGGACACATACTCTCTTTCTAATCCCCTTGATTCGTCACAGAAAATAAGTTAAAAATTTTTGTACAACGATAAGTAAAAATGAAACATTAAATTTTTTAAAAAAAACTTAGAATAAACTGAAACCGAAAACACACACAAACAAAATATCGGGACTGGTAAGTAGAGTTTGGCATTAAAACATTTCTAATTTTCTTATAAGTTAATTTGATAAAAATGAAATAAATGTGAGCTAATGTTTTACAGTGATTTATAATTATAATGCTCCAGAATTGGCTGTTTTTAGACGCATTACTTTCATTTTATGACAGAATATATACAACACCATGGGTTACCTTGAAAATATTTTTACAGAAAACTTATTGGAGATATTTAGCACACTAGGGTGAAAAACCTAAGCAGCTTTTAAGATTGTGCCATAATTTCGAAAAAAAAATTAACCGCGTTACATGAAATTCCCACTACAGAAGGAGACAATGAGCAGTTAAAGGTGGATAAAAGCACAGTAGCCAAAAAATAATCATGGAATGCATCCATAATACAAACGTATCCATCCAATACATATCCATCAAGGAACAAAACAAAAGAAAAAAACTTAATTGACAGAATGTTGTTTGCAAATAAAATTGTCTGGACATGAGGAAGAACAACAAACCAAAGTCCCTCACTAAGGGATAGGAGCTCCCCTAACTACAATGGTTGCATGACACCGTCTACTCATACTCAATACCAAATTATCCAGCAGTTCTTGATGTAAGAGTTTCCGCTCTTCAAGGAACATATGTCTCAACTGTCTGCTACTCTCCGGAGGGTGCGATCTTGATTCCAACAGTATTCCCAAAGCATTTCACTCATGTTACAGGGGATTTAAATCAGAGGAAAACGATAGTCAATCTATACTGCAGATATCCTCACTGTTTAGAAGCTCTTCAACAGCAGAAGTCCTGTTGTCGTCCTCAAAAATAAAGTCTGGACCAGTGACAGGCACTCTCGGAGCAGACGAACGTATAGGAGGATAATTTCAACGCAGGAACGATCTCCGGTAAGTGAGCCGCAGTCGAAAATATGGAGCTCCGTTCGAACATTCAGCGTAGTGCCTCACCACACAAGCACTCCAGGACTACTACAACGGTCTGTTTCCCAGATGTTAGTGGAATGAAACCATATCTATCCCTCTCTCCGTATCAACTGGCGCTGATATTCATTGCTCAGACTCAAACGATTCTTATCAGTAAGCAGAATGTGACTCCAATGGTGAGACGTTCAGTCTTTGTGTTTTCAACACCACTGTAAACGGGGCCGCAGATGGGCTGATGTTAATGGAATGTAGCGTTCAGGACGATGAGCAAACAGGCCACTTTTATGCAGACGTGTGACCACAGAAAAGCCATGATATACAAAATATATTATTAAAAAAATATAACAAAATACATTACTCATCACATATTTAATGCTTATATTAGAGTAATATAAGCGATACTCATTCCTATTAGTGGCGCATGAGAGCTAAAATGTGCTCTAGCGCCATAAACCTACATACATTCACTCGCGGCATCCTCTTAGCAATGTCTACTTTCAACTCTCGTCGACTGAAGTCCGGCGAGGTATATTTATATTAGAAAACTTGTGTAAGAAAGCATGAACTGAAATGAAGTGCGTCCTTTTCTTCGTATATATATACCTCTCGAAAGGCTGGACATTCGAGATAGATTTTCATCTTCCTGTTATGCTGAAATTTGTAGTTAATTTATGTTGATTACATTTATGCTGAATTTATAATTAAATTATTCTTAATTATTTTTGTCAATAAAATCTCGAGTTGAGATTCAATCTCGTTCTCTTTATTTAGACTTGCGTGAACTTCCTATGTGATAATAATATTAAAAAGGATTATAAAATCAAAAATATAATTTAAAAAAATTCTGAAAGCTAAAATCCAATAAATAAATAAATAAATTAAAAAGGAAAAAAAAATCACACATACATACATACATATATATATATATATATTAGACGTAGGTCTTGGAAGGTGGGTTTTTGATGAATGAAATGATTTCAAATCACATAATTTTTCTTGAAGACAAACGATTGTAGTTCCAACAGTTAATTGCTGTTATCTTAAGATTGCTCAAAATATTTTTACAATAGCAGACAAAAACACCAAAATCGCTTGATTATTAAATGAAACGCGTGTCTCTCTCTATATATACACTCATTGCCATAAAAATTTGTGCACAAAGAAAGAGTTGTCATAATAAGACGAAATTTGCAATTTCTGTAATTACAACGTTGATGTTAGTGATTATAAAATCAAAGTAAAATGATCATTTACTGTAAGAAAAATTACAAATAAATGGAGGATTTAGTATCCTGCTGGGCCACCTCTAGCATGAATGCATGACGTGATACAGTCGGGCATTGGGACATACAAGTCCTGTATGATGGCCTGCGACATCTCGTTCTACAGTTGTTTTAAACGCGCCTTTCATTCGGCAAAATTCGTCGGCTGTCCAACTTGCCATCCTAAATGATCCCAGATATACTCGATCTACGGGATTCTATGGGATTGCATGCTGAATGGTATGCAGCGTTCAAGACGAGAGGTGAATAGGCAACTTTTATGTAGACGTCTGGCCACAATAAACTATGATACCTGTCGTCCGGTTGCCGTATTCTTTCGCTGAGCAATGTTGCCTGATGTCTGGTTCTTGTCATTTTTTGCTTGCAGAACGATATACCGGTCATCACTTGCCGTTCTTTTCCTCACCCGACTACCAACAACCTTTCTTACAGCTGCACCTGTCATTTGGAAGGCTTTACAAGTTCTTACAACTACACTCTAGTCAATTTCAATCCCTTGTGCAACACTCGTCAAACTACGACCCTCTTCAACCTTGCTGTTCAATCTACCACGTGTAAAAGTATCCTGATGGTTTCTTGTAACAGTTAGGGACGTGCTATTTCCTTTCACTTGCCCTTCCTCCTTAATAAGCTGCCTTAGCATTGAGCACGCGCATTCTATGCATTTGCGCATCACGAAGTCCCTTCTGATGTCATAGTGCTTATATTGGCATATATAGCTTTTTATACTGAGCTATCGTTTCACTGTATTGATGGCAAAAAACCCTTTTTAACAATTTCATGGTTGTACATTGAAAAATGCAAATGTGTGTATATGCCATTAAACTTTTATAGGAAAGTTTGGTAAATTAAGAATAAATTCAGGAACTATGCAGTTTGACTTTAAGAGAGAAAAGAGAATTATTGTTCTGCACAATTGTTAGTTACCTTAATAGTGCTTTCTAATTAAAGTCAATGACCGAATTCTCCCTCTCTTTTTTGAGTATACTTTAGTTTTAGACTTGCTTAATAACCTTGTTATGATTGACTCTAAGAAAAATGAAAGACTATTTAATTTAAAGATCAATGTGTTTAATAAGGCATTTCAAAATATTATCGAGAAGATAAATTTGAAATTTTGCGTAATAAAATTTGATATACATGGCGCTTTTCCATTGTTTCAATTTGTACAAGTATGCAAGTGATACTAATATTATACGAAATATACCTCTTATAATTTTTAAATTTTTTTAGAACATATTCACGTTTCTACTGTTCATAAAATGCAGAAAAATATCTGAAATCCTTAATAAATTAAAGTGAAATCAAGAAAATCCCAAAAACATGTTATCGAAATATACTTCTTCTAAGCATTGTCTGTATTTCACATGTTGATAACCAGCCAATTTATTTGAAATTCAAAAAATATTTATTAAAAATATTATTATTAATATTAATTATATTATTAATAAAAAGGATGTATGATCTCTGCAAATGTTCAATTAAAGATTTGAAAATTGAAGGGTTTTTCTTCATCAAAATCAAATGTGGTCAAGTCTCTCAAAACCTTTTTATGGACACTCTTAAGACTTAGATACTAGTAACTAAACATAAAATTATTATGATTTCCACTAAATATATATAGAATATTCATTATAAAACATGAATAATTAACGAGAACTTTAAATTTCACTATTTGGATATCCAAGTCATGTCATTAAAAAGATAAACGTTCAATAGCTAATTTAAAAATATAATATATTTTAACCAAATAATTTTTCATTGAGTTGTATGATTCAGATATGCACTTATTAATTTTATTTGCACAAGGACTATTTTTACCTTTGTCAAAAAAATTTAATATTTCTTGATTTAAATCAAGAGTTGCATGTATTCAAGCGTTACTAAAGAGCAAATAGTGTCCGGTGAATTAGTGATGAAATGATGACTGTTCACGGAAATGATATGATACTGTCATATGATACTGTTGTGAGATGGAAAAGGAATTTTCAAACTGGCCTTATGTCCCTCACGGATGATCCAAGAAGGGAAAAACCATCACTCACAGACGATGTTGCCACAGCGTGGAGGACTTCGTTTTTGATTGTAGAGCAACTATCCAAATGATCACGAATGAGACTGATCTTTGTTATGACTGTGGAAAATTATTCATAAAGAACTGTTTATATCAAAAGTGTCAACCCTCTGTGTTCCACGATTACTGACTCTTTTTCCGAAGTAAACACGGCGCTACTTGTCAAAGGAGATGTTAAATCTCTTGGAGCAAGACGGTGAGGAATTGTTTGGTCACTTGGTAATTACAGATGTATCTTGAAACTATCAATACGATCCAGAGATTAAAAAAAGGAGGAATTAGTGGAAGTACAGCTACTAACAGCAGTCCCATGCCGTCTGTTATGAACCGTGCTGTCTGTTTTTGGAATTGTTGTAGAGTCATCATAACAAACTACCTGGTGAAGGGTCATATCATAACTGGTACCTATTATTACAAGCTATTGAACAAATTGCTTGATGCTCTGATAAAGAAACGGAGTGGTATAGTCACCAAAGATGTTCTTCTTTTTGTTGACAATGAACCTGCTCTCTTATTTCGATTTGTGGTTGAGGAATCAAAGAGATATGGTTTGGAAATTTTGCACTATCCGTGCTATTCTTCCAATTTCGCCCCAAGCAACTTTTTCTTATTCTTAGAAGTAAAAAAACAATTCCGAGTTCGGAGATTTGTGACAAGACAAATCATGTCATTATAGAAGTGGAACAATGATTTTCGACACAATCTGCATTGTTCTATTTTACAATGACGGCCTACGGAAGGTCAACAAATGTTGGGAGAAATGTATAACTTTAGATGGTGACGATATAGATAACAAATAAAATTAAATTTCTATATCGATAACTTTTTTATTAATAATTAAGTCTCTCGAACACCCTATACAGGTTGTATTCAGTATTGTAAGCCGAAAACATAAGCTAAAAAAGAAAAATTCAAATATATTTTTTTGCTGCCGAACCTTAAGTTACCAGTTACATCGAGAGATAAGTTTTTTTTTATTTATTTAAGCATTTTTATCTACTAATTTTCATTAATGTTTATTCATACTGTAAGAAATTATATAAATGCTAGATCAAAATTCTGGTTGACAACAAAAAATTAGATTTTTAAGTAAAAAATCTTTTCTCTTTTTTTAGCTTTGACTTTGATTCTCAATATCCTAACATTTGTTCTTTTTCGCATTAACATACCAGAAATTCCTTAATATTTTGGTTTCGATGAATAAAATAGTATGTTTAATATAAGAACTATAATTTGTGAGTGAAGTTTTATGTTATTAAGTACAGCGTTAAAATATTGATGCTTAAAAAATAATCAAAGCTGAAGGCCCCATTTGGACCGTAGGACCTAAGTGTGTAACCTCTGACCTAAATGAGTTTACATTTTAGTATTTAAAGTTTACTTAATTGCTTTATAATTAAATGCTAAAAATAATAAAAATTTAATATCGTGAGAATCAGTTCTTTTCATTTTATAATTGAGCTTAAAATTAACAAAATAGCTTTATAAAGTCTGGTCATTTGATTAAAAAAACCAATTTCTATCCTAAAAAACTTGTATTATGTATCCTTTAAATGATAATAAGTCACAAGTAAAAGCTATTGTAATACATTTTTTGTTTGTATTAATTGTTCAGGATTATGTATTGGGAAAAAAAACGCGATAACGTTAAAGAACAGTATTATTTCACAGTGGTATAAAAAACGGAGAAAAAGACCAGCCAATAATAAGTTTCAAAATGATGTTATAAAAAAGAAAGGCTTAGGATTTAAATAATATCATAATTCTTTCTTTGAAATTTCCTTTTCCTCGTATTTAATTTTATTTTGCTAATAAATGTTTCTTTTTGACTTTTTATATGGTTTATTTCAAATATTTGAATAACACACACACACACACAATCCTTGATTGTTTAGAAAAAAGTTTAATAATATAATTTCGATTGATTTGTTTGTAGATCCATAAGTAAGAAGTTCTTACTTAATTACATTTAAACTGTAACCAATCAACCTTCAATACATAATAAAATCAGTTTTCATGAAACATAATCAGTCAATTGGAAAGAAAAGCGTTACTAATTTTGTACGTGTATATAGTTTTTTTCATAAAATCAAAATCATTATCCAAAACTTTATAATTAAACTATGAATTTAAAATTCAAAAACCTACATGAGGAAGAACAAAACGGTTATGAGTTTTTATTATTTTATTAAAATTCTCTTTCATGTTCAATACAAAACACAAGAACAATATTTTAAAAAGGATTGGGATTGAATTTTATTTTTTCAGCCAACCCAAATACTCTAAAATCACTGCACAAAATAATTGAAGCATGATGATTTGGTACCGAACATCAGAAATACTTGGCATCAGCCGTAAGGTAAAGCTAGAAATAAAAAAAACATAATTTGAAGAACTGAAGCAACAGAATATTCTTCACAGTATTATAATGATTCTTGAATGAGTACATAGGCTGACAAATAATACATATTTCATTTAGTGAAAATGAATGAAATATTTCTTTTCATATGCACAATTTTATATGGCAAATATATATAAAAATCCTTCTTACGCAGGGAATCTAATTTTAAAAAAGTCACTCTGTATTCATAAATAAGCGGAGACACATTCAAAACTTAAAACAACTTTAAGTACTCCAAATTCTTTGTGTAAAATAAGATTTCAACTGATAAATATGATATTTTATTTTTGCATTTTTGTGAATCACGATTCAAAGCAAGAAGTATCAGTACAGTATACAATAATTTAAATGCAACACAACTGGAATATTAAAAAATATCCTATCTTTCTTATTGTATGTATATATATATATTCATGAAAAGTTTCCCTTCTCTCTCTTTCTCTTTATATATATATATATATATATATATATATATATTATAGAGAAGAAAGTTTTACAGTTTCAGCAATTTTACTATTCAGAAAAGAAATAAATTAATTAAAACTTTGATTGAAACTTTATGAATTTTTAAAAAAGGCTTTATTGAAGTAATTTACAAAATTTCATATTTTTCCTTGTAAGAAATGAAAATTTTATTGCAAGAGGATCAGTTAAGCAAAACAATAAAAAAGTTAGGAAAAATGAAAAAGAACACAATTTTCGCATTTAAATATAGGAGAGGATTTTTAAAATTTGAAAGAGACTTAAACCTAATCTAAGTTAAAGATTATTTTATATGATATGCATGAATTTTTCTAAAAATGCAACTCTAACATCATTTCAGTCTAACACACGTTAACACCCAAGCACATCAATAAATTTTCAAAATTGTTGTCAGTAAAATAAAGAGTATTTGTGTCAAGAATATGTTCATATCTTTAAATTTATCTATTACTAATGTTCATTCTTACATTATAACTAGTGTTCATTCTTTTATTAATTGAAGAATATAAGACAGAAACGATTCCGCAGTTCTTGGAAGAGCGCAAGATTTACATACGGAGAAAGGTAGTCTCGGTCTTTTGGTCTCACATGGTTGACATATAGTATTAGGAATGTGGTCCCTTGTAGAAGTACAGTCACACCAGACACACTGGAAGCTCTGAATCGATTTCAAAAACTTTCTGGAGAAAACACTTCTCCAGTTTTTAATGTCACCAGATGATGCCTTGTTCAATGAATGAGATGAGAAATAGCTACCATTTATTTCCTGAGATAAAGCTACGCATAGATCCTTAGGCAATGAGATTTGAGATCGTAATGCTGGGTCTCCAATCAAATCTTTTTGTGTTACATCTTTTGCATGATACACTGTATCAGGATCAGCACCTATAGAATAAATCAAGTTTTGATTTAGTAAAATTGGATGCATATTTCTGAAAGCTGTTCCCACACATAGAAAAATGTCCCAATAGGAATATGGGTTGATTAAAATTGTAAAAGAAGAAAAATTAAGATATAAGTAATTTTTTTATATATAAATATAATATAATTGAACTATATATTATTCGGTACTGACCTAACCAATGTCCTCAGTTAAAAGTTAAAAAAAATTCATAAATAAAATTATTTTCTCTAAAAACGCGAGAAATTATTACTGATTTGGTTCCTCAAATACTAATGATTCTCAACTTCAAATTCTCAAGATTGAGTTTTTGAAATGAGAATCATAATGATATGTATTCGAAGAAATTAATCTTGAACAAAGAGGACGATGGGGTATTCATAAGGTATATCAATGATCATAACATTTTATAAAAGAGATTAAACATTATTAGAAAAGGCAGGTATATTTCCAACTGCTATAGACAAATAATTATTTATTATTATCATCAACACAATCATTTCAATTGCATTGCTAATGTCAGTTAATATACTGTAACTAATAATATGGTTAATTAGTTTGCAGTTATCAATAATAATAAATTAACATCCGGAAATATGAGTCGTAAATTAATTGCTTTTCTAATATCTTACACAATGGGAGAGTTATTAATTTTTTTTCAAATTATACTTGCTTTAGATATTTACTAACTGCAAGCATTGATCAAAATATTCTGAATAAAACGTGGTGAATATATTTTTTATTTCTTTCCAGTGTCTTAAGACTTTCTGAAGATAATTATTTCTGATTTTTGAATACTTTCTTAATGTTTTAATTGTTTTGTTTATTGCTTTGTCAATAATTTCTTGTTATATGAATTAATTTACCCTGAAGAATCCTTTATTGTTATTCAGGTTAAAATTTACCCTGAAGAAGTTAAAAAATCCTTTATTGTTATTCAGTTTGTAATCAGGATGAAGAACAAAGTACTTATAAATATGATTTCAATAAGGTAAAAGATATACTGCTTTGCTGCTTTAGTACTTTCATCCAAAAAATCTTTCAAAAATAGTTTCAGAATTTTCGTCCCATATTGGAATGAAATTATGTTACACAATATAACATTCAGATCTGCGTTAAATGACCAAATGCTTTCTTACAGTTTACGAAATTGATCGGCTTTCATTGGTTTCATCGGTAATTTTAAACATGCATTTTTAAACAGGAGCCAAGGTACGTTCTTCATAGTAAATTTCAATAAAAACAATAATGTAATATAATTTTTTAAGAACTAAACTTCTCTTACCTATTATATCCTTTTCCTTGAGAGAACTCTTTCGTATAGTAATTTCAGTATTACTAACAACATGCAAAGTGATTCCCCGTTCTAATAGAATTTGCTGAATTACCGGATATAACAACTGAAACATGAAGAAAAATAAAAGGTAAATAAACAAATTTACAAGGAAATTAAAATATACTAAAAGGGAAGATAACAATTTTTAATAATATGAAATCCCTACTAAAGTTTTTATTACTGCGATAATATATATCATTTGACGTAACAAATACATATTTAATAATTATTCGATACATTGATGGGAAAATTTTTCTGTTCCAAGACAGAATATATATATATATAATATGTGTATGTTTATGTGGCCGCAGTAGCCTAGTGGTCATGGTTGCGGACTCAAAGTCGGCGTTGCTTTCGTCGAATCGAGTATTCGAGTCCGGATGCCTCTGAAGATCCGCTATGTAGAATTGTTCTGATGCACGTTAAATCTAGTCGAGGTACAAAGTCCTCCTTTTGGCGTGGTGGGAAAATTTGGGAGTTAATTGCCAGATAAGATGTCATCCTCGTCTCTTGACCCAGGTCTAAAATTACAATTGCCCTCTTGTTGCTTCGCAGAGCGGTTAATAAACAATCACGCACATATATCCCTGAAATAATGTCTATGGTTTCTAATATAGCTTTTTAAATACAGTATGGGCAAATTTGACATTCATCCTTCAAAGATATTGGCCTTTTTAGTTTTTTTTTTAAAAAATCTTTCTACAGAAACTCTGTAATGTAATTTAGCCTTAAAAAATACGTTAGATATTCAATTGTTTTTTTTCCCTAACAAAATTTAGAGGTTTAAATGGCTGTTTGAACTAAATGCTACCTGTAAATAAAAAGTAGAGAAATACAACTACGGCCAAATAATAACAAGTATTATCTTGCAAAAGTTGACTATGGAGCTTTTTCTAAGGCAAATTATGAAATCTTGTAATCTCGCTTTCCTGCTTTTCACAAGTGAAATTTAAGCTACAAATAAAATTATTTCGTGAAAGAAGTAAATTATGTCAATGATTAATTTAATAAGGTAATATAAAAACATGTAAAAATTTGAACATACCGATTTAAAGTCATATTTACAAGCAGAACAAGACAATAAAACGAAAGACTTGGCAGTGCCACTTCTGAACGGATATGTAACGGCCAATTTCATTGCTTCAAAAGCTCTCGAAGATTCAACTTTCTGGCTCTCAGCTTTCAGTCTGTCTTTAATTGCGTTGATATCTCTTGAATTGAAAAATATGTCTCCTTTCACAGTGTAAATTTGAGGATTGCCTACATCTCCACCATATCCAACAACACCGAACATAACATCCTTGAATCCATCATTTTGTAATTCTCTGTCAATTGAACGAGCAAGATTGCCTAAATCACTAACAGTGACTTTATTGCACTCGTGATCTTCAACAATGAAAACAACATCAGCTGACTTTTTGCTCAAGTTTTCGTATTTTTTCCTATCACCATGCTCCAGTGTACTTCCATCAGGAGCAGTGCAAGTTACTATAAGAGGAGAAAAAAGGTACAATTTTTACTTGTAGAAAATGCATGATCATTAACTTTGCTTAACAGAAAAATATCATACACGTAAATAGTTAAAATTTGATGACTTATAAAAGGGTTAACGACCTTGTGACGTTGGATTATTCGTGGTTTTCTCTTCACAAACATCTTGGACTTTTTGGCAATTTATATAAATTGCATAAAATTACGAATACTTCCCAAACCAAAGGAAACGTGATTAGGTAAATTAGATAAAAATAAAATTGCAGCGAATTAAATTAAAGATAGTGATATATAGGTGAAATGTAATTGAAAGGAAACAGAAGGAAAAAAAAAGGATTACGACAAATTGGTAGATATGTAGATTGAAGTGAGTAATCGTAATCAATAATTTATACTGGAAGAGAATCTGCTATCATCTAAAAGTGCTTAAATTAGAATGAGTGATTTGGCAAGCTAAGACTTTATTATTTAAATATGAATTAGAATTAACTGAGTTAAGAGGGATTCTAGAGAAAGCGGCCTTATGTATTCCTTGTTACTATAAAGAAATTGTTTTACCTTTATTTTACGTATCTTCAATTGGAGTTTTGAATTTATTGACTATTTAATCAGATTTTAAGATGGCTTTTGAGTTAAATAATGAAGGAAATACATCACAACTGTCTTATTTTGTCTCTTATAATATAATTCATTTCAAATAATTTGCATATTTAATTGACATTGATTTAATAAATTACTCAGAATGTTACAAAAAACGCTACATATACGTTTGCATTCTAATTAATAATTTTCAATGAAGTATGGCATACATATAAATATTCAATAATTTATAAGAAAATATTTTTTTGACTTGCTATTTCTGAAGATAATTACAATTTCTACTTTGCACATAGCAAATAATTAAGAAATGTACTGTTTTATGTTTGACAAAATAGGAAAGCTCAGGTTAGCTATCAAAGATAATATATATATATATATATATATATATATATATATATATATATATATATATATAGCATATAGATATATATATATATATAAGAAAAGTAATAATAAAAATCAATAATCAATAATAACTGTTCAGAGATTCAACCCGTGAGATGGCCCTCAAAAGTAGTAAAACCAGCAACCAGGTCTCTTCTAGAGCACTACTCAACCAGCAATACGGCAACTGAACGAAAGCACAACAT
>BMAW01072912.1:0-14969 GCA_019974015.1 Nephila pilipes
TTTTACAAATCAATAACTGAATTGTTTTTACCAGCTAGTCGAATTCGTAAATTTGCATGTTTCAGAAAAATTATAATCTACATGATGCAAAAAGGAAAACGAGCTAAATAACTATTTTGTAATAATTAAAATTATAGTTTTTAAATAATTAAAGCCAACTAAAAGTTTAAAATCATAATTTTAGGTTCTCGAGTATTACAGAAATAATTATGAGATAGGATAGGATATTTCCGAAGCTACATTTATTGTTTTCGTAATCTCGAGATAAAAAATATTAACCACGCTGTTTCTACAGCTTAGATAAATTAATCTTAAATATTTCAAGTATATATATAACATAGACATAAATCGTTCAATCGTGTATACATTACAGTCGTATAAAAATAGAAAGTAGAAGGCAAAAATTGGTGCAATTTAATTTCACATATACAATTTAATTTGATGTATATCTCTTAAGATTTGCTTAAGTACATGGCACTACCTTATAAATTGCAAAATTTTGTGAAAATTCTGTATTAGAGCTTGTCATCGAAAATATAATGTTAATATTAAAGAAAATTAAGGTAAAATGAAAAATGTAGGTTTTCTGGTGAAATATCAAAAAAGAACAACAATCTTTATTATATTTCAGTTTTTTAATTTCAAACATTTCAATTTTAAATTATGTTGAATAAATTAATAACAAATTTATGTCTAGACAAAATACAATATTCTCGGAACCCATAAGAAACCAGAATGGATATCAAATAGTTAATATATTGTGTCACCACAAAATGGAGAATTGAGGCTCAAAAAATATAAAAATATATAATATGTAATTAAAATATAGGAGAATAATCATGTTTTCGATATTAATATTTCCAGTCTGTTGTAGAAATGTACGATATTTGAAATTCATGAAAAAAGATACCATTTATTTTCCTCAAAAGTTATATAAATCATTTGCATAATTTAGAGACATTCTTCGTCTACTTCAATCACATTCGTTTTTAGATTTCCAAGGAGATACATTGTTTGTTAAAGATGTTAAAATTTGAAAATCTTACCCTGAAACTCATTATACTTGAAAGTTACATCAATATTTTATTTTTATTTTTTCATCAGAATTATTTCTGTGTAATTGAATATCTTTACGAAAATGCAAATCTATGATTCATAGAAATAATTATTGAAGTCCAAAAATTTATTCTTCGTTGAGTTACGATATTTAATAATGTATAATAATAGAATAACATAAAATAAGAAGTTTATAAACGTAATTTGCATTATTATTTTTGCCTATTAAATATGAATAATTTATATATTAAATATAAATGAATAAAATAAAAATACTTTCAATTGTTTTCAAATATTATAATCACAGAAGAAAGTTTTCGTGAGCACGTATTTCACTAATAAAGAATTTAGTTTTCAAAAGTCTCTGAAAGCAATCATAAATCTTTTTAAGGTTTTAGTGGATTGAAGTAAAATTCAGGAAAAAAATAACTATTTTTTACAGATCCAATTGTGTGTTATTTTGATTTATATATTATCAGAATTTCTCTAAAATAAGTATAATTAAAAAAGGGTTCAAATTATTTAGAATTTTCAATCTATTGTAATGTTGCTCCTCATATGGATGCTTTGCATTTCCCATTTGTTATTATTTAATGTTTTTGTTTACTTAAGGTTGGAATCTGGCAAATTGTGCATGTTTTAATTTTAGATATTAGAGAAAGAGCTCTTTTGGATTATCTTTTGGATTATTATTTATCACTTACCAAGGTTAGGAGAAATTACAGCAGAAAGAATTTAATATTATTCGTTTTTGAAATGTTCTGAATTTTTGATCAATATGTACATGAATTTATTCTTGTAAGACGCCTTATCGATTTCTGTGTCTTGCATTATGATAATAAACTGAATCTTTGAAAACAAGGCAAAGTTCAGGGTCTTAAAAAATATAAATGGACTTTACACTCTGCACTACTTTATTACTCATATTTACGAACTGTATATTACTTTGGAAGAGATAAATTAGGCAATTTATGAATTACGACTTGAGTATTTCTGTGTTATTTATGTACGGAGTAGATAGCTTCAACTCAAAGGAATGACTTAACCGTTTATCGATATTAGAAATAGATTCTGTGAAGACAATCTCAGGCTCAGGTCCCAATTAAATTTCTTCGAACGATTATGTCCAAAAATTCTGGCAGACAGATAATTTATCAACAGCATTCGTTGGAGTGCGGACCACCAACTTAGAGTTGGGAGGTTAATCACTCGTCATGCTTTTAAGTATAGAAAGATTAAAACTACGTGGTGGAAGTGGGACCTGATATCAATTCTGGCTCAAGCAGGTCACTTTTCAACTACTTAATCTTACCATTTCTTGAAATCCTTGGTTGTGTTATGTTGAAACAGAATGGGAGAGAGAAAGAGGGCTTAACAGAAGTCATCTCAAAACTTGGATGATAGAAGTGTTTCTCTCCTGTGAGGTAATAATTTAGTCATTTCCGTGGTGCAAAGAGTATTTCGACAAACACATAGCAGGCTCGAACCCCTTACTACTTAGCACAAATTCAGGAGCATCGGTAGATACCAAGACATATTTAAGAGAATCTTAATCTGAGTAATTTATTAAGCTGAGTGACTTTTCATTGATATGTTGACGTCTAGAACATGATTCTCATGAGAATCTAGTAAAAATAAAGAAAGTGACCAATTCATCTTTTTCGGAGGTATAACAGAGAGTTCATGCATTAACGAGCATTAAAGATTCTTCTTCAATTTTTGATTCTGGCTTACTAAAATCAAGATAATTTAAATTAAAAGGATTTTCCTGTTCCTTTTTCAACACAGAGAAATAATTCGTTTCAAGAAATATATATCTTTCTTGTCATACATATTATCAATATCATATCTTAAGTTCTTGATATCTTCTATTAGAAGCTTTACGATCTCGTTTGAGATTGAATTCTCTTCTAATGAACATGGATCAAAAGGATCATTTTCCTTAACCTAGGATATTTCATTTTTTCTATCATCAAAATTAGATACATGTTCCATTGTTTCTTCCTGACAAAGCCAACGGAGTCCTCCTACCATCTAAATGCCAAATTTTCCAACCAAGAATGAAGGAGTAGCTTTTCGTCCTACCTAGGTAAAATAACTGAATTCCTTCCCTTAAAATTCTCTGTAAGGGTTATTTGATAAATTCTTAGTTTAAAAACTTATTTTGGGGAATGACCCTTGTCCTGTGGGAAACCGCGGACAGCTTTCTGTTTCTTGAGGGAGATAAGTAACAGTTGTCAGCTTTATTTAATTTGATATTTTCTTCATCAACATTTAACTATGGACTACGAACAGACCTATATTCTGACTTCCTTTTATTTCTCCTTCAAACAATCTGTGATATTAGACATTTTTCAATTGAATTCTAATGGATTTATCTCCATAATACCTTAACTAAAACATAATCTGTCTCAAATTTATTTTTCTTACCTATTTTATCTAACCACACATTATGCATAATCTCCAAGGTGTCTATGCGTATTGAGTTCTGTATGAATGAAATCAATTCGTCAAAAGATATCTGACATGAATTTACATTTTAATGTATTATTTTGTTTAAAAAAACGATTTATTGCTTATTGCGTTACAATAGATTTGCTTGCAAATCGCAATTTATTTGATTTACTTTAAAAATGTACCCGTACTATTTTAATGAGCACACATGTACAGAGATAATTTATTTAAAGTGAAACAATTTTATTTGATAATTAATTCTAATATAGTGTAAATAAAAAATTTTAATTCCTACGCATAAGATTTCTTATCCTTTTTAAGCAAATTCACAAATAAAAAGATTTACATTTAATTTAAGCGAAACACTTTCACCCAAAGTTTATTACAAACAATATTTTTAAGAAATGTTTACAATTATGTACATCAGTTTGAAAGAATTACTCAACTGAAAATAAGCAAATAAAGTTTATGGATCATCATGTTTCGCTTCTTTCATTTACATAAAATTAAAATAAAGCTTTTTCAGATAGAATTTTTGATTTACTTCAAAAAGATGAAACACATGTTTCCAAGAGAATGCAACATCAAAGGTAAGAAAATTAATTCTAAAGAAGAAAAAAAGGAATTTTAGAATATATTCTAAGCGAGATGGTTTAATCCATTTCTTTATTCGTAAGAACAAAACATGTGAAAAATAATCAATATCTGCATTCTTTCTAGAATAGTTTGAAATGTTTTATTAAAAATATGTTGAGATATTAGCAAAATTAAGAGATGATTTATGCGATATAATGCTATTTTTTCAGTTACATTTTTAATCACGAACTATAAAGACAATGTAAACCTTTGAAAATGTATTCGCATTTTTAATTTATTTGAAAAATAGAATTTCTTTTATCTACACTAATATTTCGTAGTCTAAAAGAAAGTTTTTTTAAAAAATAAAACATATACGAATAAGAATTTTCCTTCCTTTAACTCTTACTTCTTAAAGAAATATGAACAGAATTTATTTTTCTAAAGGCGATTGTAAATTTCATTTCCATTTATGATACAACTTTATAAATACAGACCATGAGATCGCAGCCAACATTGTTCCTATCGAGTCTAAGATTTGATTCTGATGCCACTGAAAACATTCAAAATAGTGAAACTAATATGTCCTCCCATTGAAAATTCCGAAGGGTGGTATTAGTTGAGGTAACGTCCTCGTCAATTGACGAAAATTCAAAATTATAAGGTTTGTCCCTAAAATCCTTCATGTTGATTAAAAGTGTGACGTTATTAATTATTTAGTCAAAAATTTATACTAAAATATGTGACTTTTTTGTAACAATTTCATTTCAATGCAATCAAATAATTTTTATGAAAGACTTACTTCCTTACGTTACTAAAAAAAAATTTTTAGGATAATTTGAATTAATGTTATGTAAATACCAATATCTGAATCTACAATTATTACCAATAATAGTATCAATAAATTAACGAGATTTTTTAAACTAACAGTAGTTAAGAATACCTCTGTTCAAACTGTCTTAAAAGTTAAAAGGCATTTGTCAATGGTTATTTGTTTGCTGGAAATATTATGTTTCACATCCCCGCTGTTTGAAAGGCATTATACTGATAAAGATTCATTCGACATGTTTTAAACTCGACTGAACATTCTTATACTGACGGTATGCTTGGGAGACCAACAGAAAAATTTTATCACCAATTCTTACCAGAATACAGAATGCAAGATAGCGAACATAGAGACTGGGATTTAAAAAAAAAAGTGCCCTAAGGAAGAATATATATATATATATATATATATATATATATATATATATATATAAACTCGCATTCAAAGTTGGTACAGAAAGAACTTATATTTAAAGGTTTGGATTTCCGACCCTGTGGAGGGGGAGAGAGTTGATGACCTTGATGCGGCGGCGTTGTTTCGAACCCTGGACGAGTGGGTCTG
The DNA here is from genome assembly GCA_019974015.1 of Nephila pilipes. Lineage (NCBI taxonomy): Eukaryota > Metazoa > Arthropoda > Arachnida > Araneae > Nephilidae > Nephila > Nephila pilipes. The sequence goes on from BMAW01072912.1 coordinate 5,474, forward strand.
AAGTTGACGGTCCTACCAACCAGGCTATAAAGATATCTCATCTGGCTGGTTAAGTAAGGCCTTTTAACTTCTAACGTTGTTGTGGAACAGATTCGCTGCATACTCCCCCTCCAGTATCATCGTGATGATACGAAGAGATTGTACAGAAAGTTGCTTTTTGATTTGCTTTTGATTGCTTGGTTTGTTCAGAAGGTTGTTTTTCGATTTTGTTAACCATTACTGCAATTGATGTACATCCCCTCCCTGTTGAATTGAGTTTTGCTTTTGATAGTTTCCATTTGAGTCATCGGCTGCCTCATGCTGAATGGCGGGTCTCGTCTACACGTACGCCAGAGTTGGAATATCACTAGTGATTTTGAATGCGTTTTTGTCTTAGTAAATTTTTGTTACTGTTGGGTGATGCCCTCTATTAAATGGAGGAGAAACAAACTTGATATATATTCATAGGTCAGCTTTTATTTCGTAGACATTTTCTGCCCAATCAAAATTTGATTGCTGCTGCATCCAGATGTCACCTTCATTTTGCGTCTAGTTATCACCATTGATGGTAAATGGATTCGTTGTTATACATAGGAAACCAATATTCATATTTATTTACATTTCTTCTCATATTTTCATAAGATTTTTAAAAAAATTTAAAAATTTGTAATGAAATATAAATTGGACATTTTTTGAAAATTAAGAAAATCTGTATTTGGCTGCGTGCAGGATTCTGAAGTATATTATTGATTAAAATTTACAAAAGTGATATTACCTAGTAAAAATAGGTTCAATTTTAAAGTTATACAAATTTTTTGAGAAATTTAGAGAAAAAAAAATTTTTAGTACAACTATCAAAAAATATATGAAATTTTCAGAAAAAATTCATACAAAATATTTTCTGTTAATAATAATTTATATAAAATTTGATATAAAAGTCATAAAGAAAACTTTTTGAACACTTACATAAAATGTCTCACTGATATCTTACATAGTTTCTGAAAAACCCTGCGCGCAAGATAAAAATTATTGTTCTGAGAAAAATGAAGTTAAAGTTGAAAAATAACATAAAAGAATACAAATCAAGGTTTAGTTTTTACGCGATAACTCTGGGAATTTTCGAAATATCGTTATAATTTGGTTTCAAAATGTTCAGAACAGATGAGGCGCTACATAATTTTTTTTTTCAAAAAATCAAAACTTTTTGAGGTTTAAGGATCCTGAGACCCTTTAACTTAACAGAAAGAGCTATTATTATGCCATCAATATCTATGAAATTGAACAAATCGTGAAGATCACAAATATATATTCAATAAATCTCTTTATCATAAAGATATTTAACATTTTCTGAACTATTTTAATACCAGTCCTATCAAATCTTTCGCTAGAATTTCCGTAAAATTTTACCTTTAGTAAATATATTAGTAACTATTCTGAATTTAAATGGTTCGTTATGAACTTTAGGTATTAAAATATATGTGAATTTAATATGATTTAAAAATCAATTCTTCCATAAGGTCCATCAATTCTATTAGAAATTTCTCTATTGTAATTTTTATTTTTTATTGATAGTATTATTATTTTCAAAATGAATATTAATCAATTTATAGTCAAGCAATATTTGCGAATAATTATATAATTACCTGAAATTTGAATGCATCTGTTATTACAAAATCCTTTTTAGTTCTATGATGGATTTTGTTATTTCATCTGTTTTCATGTTTTTTTTTTCATTGGTTTTGAAAGAAATGGTAAAATTTTCTTTATTAATATTGTATTTATACTTCTAACAGTAAACTGTACTCACTAACAAATTTAGAAATAAATTATAGATATGAAAATTTATCATTTTCATATATTGGTTTTTATTTCCGATCATAAGTCTAATTTAATTTCTTTTACTCATTTTATCATTTTAATACCCTATCCTTAACAATTTTTAAATCTTCAATAATTATATGTATATTTTCTTTATTAATAAAATCATAATAATCTTTATAATTATACATTTAATATTATTTTGTATTTCTTTACTATTAGTATAATTAAATTTTAAAATTGAACCATTTTCCATTATATTTAAAAAAAAATCAATCTTAATATTTTTAATGGGAGGCAGTTTTGTAAATTTATTGAAATGTTATTGAAATTAAAACTAGTAGAACATTTGTTTAGGGTAAGTAATTGTGTGTATGCAATAGTCCTTTTTTTTATGTTAATTATAATTTGCTTTGATATTATAATTTAAGCATAAGCGGCTAATAATATCTTGTGTAATATGCAGTATGTAGACATTGATTTTCTATTTTATTTTCTTTAGAAAGAAGTCTTTAATACAGTTTCAATATTTTTTTTTGTGATGAAACTAAAAAGAAATACTTATTTTTTTTTGTATTGCGGCTATTTTCAAAATTAGATGTTAATCCATTCATTCCTTAATTAATACCATCTGTATCAATGCATTTTCTTTATATATATATATATATATATATATATATATATATATATACCATTTCCTTAAGATTTCATTATGTCATAAATAAATCGAATAAAGAAGGACATGTTTTTAAACTAAAAAGTGTGATTCTTAATATTTCAAAAGTGACTATAAAGTGAGGAAACATTTGAACTGAAAAGAAATTTTACTCAATAAATCTTATTTACTGTAAACTGGGTCATTAAATATAAAGGGCAATTCAATATTTCAAGAAAACAGCAGAAGAAAAAACAAAAACAAACTGAATAATTTATCAAGGTAAGAAGTAGCGTATTTTTTGCTTCATTTAAGCCAAATGACATTTTTTTTCGATTTTAATATTTTTTTTTTTTTTTTTCATTTTGACTAAAACCTCCCAACCGAATATTTTAGTAAAAAACATATTGTTCGATTTTATTTCACCTTAAATGTATCATTGAAATTTTTATTCTTTTAAATGAATGAAATTATTTTGCAATGCTCTACATCTTTAAGTTAAAAAATATAAAAGCTCACTTTCAATTACTTTTATGTTTTATTTATTTTTAGTCAGTTTTTTTGCAATGGAAAGGTTTTTTTTTCTTTTGGTATTTGCTCTTTTAAAAATAAATGAGGCCATTTGCATCTTTGTGTTTGAGCCTGAAATTTTTTAAGCAGGGCTTGAGAAAAAATAATTAAGAATTCATTCTTTTTATTTCTAAAAAATAGTTTAACGTTGAAAATTTTTCATACAAGCTAGTTTAACTTTCCATTCCACAAAACCGAAGTTAGTCATGATTTACTTCGTTTTCAATCGATTGATGTTTTTTCCTTATTATCTAATGTATCTATAACTTAAATAAGCTTAGCAATGAAGGAATATATTTATAATGCAATATAAGGGGAGTTGAAAAAGTAATGAGTAGAAATAATTATTTGCTAGCACTACGCGTTCCGTGTAGAATAAATTCCCATAATTCAACGAAACAATTACCTTTAGCAGAATTCAAAATTCACGATAACATAAAAACCAGTTTTTGTACAAAGCGTGAGATATATTTAAGAATTGACTCAATTTTTTATTTTTACTTTTTTAGCAAATCTGTAAATAAACTTATTTATATATACTCAGTAAAGCTGGAAAATTATTTTAAGAAAGGTTATTAATCCTAATTCTTAGTTTATAATGTTAAGCTTTAAGTCAGATTAATCGTATATTGTCAGCATTTTGCTGAGAATATGCAACACTTAGAAGCAACATGATTCTATTAGTGACAGACCTCGGTCAAAAGACGGGAAGGCACATGAGTCGTAATTCATTCTTCAACAAGAAGAAGCGGAACTTTGACAAATTTAATGTGCATCCGCCCCGCTAAATGTCAGGTCTTTAGTGGTATCAGAATACGAGCCAAAGATTCGAAGAAAACTACGCCCAACCTGAGCTACCGTTTATGATCACTTCGTTAACGTGGACCAAAAATAACAGTGAAAAAGAATAGGTTTTTTCACACACACCTTCATTTGTGGAAGGATTAGAGCTTGAACACTTTTAATTATTGAAATTAAGTAATTCAAGTATCATAAAATAAAAATTTTCTTTCACATTGAAAAGGGATTACTTTTTTTATTCAAGTTGTAAAACTTTTAAATTCTGATTAATAATTTCCTGAAAGCCAAACTTTTGCTTAAAAAGATTATCACTAAAACAGTTATAAGAAAAATATTATTTTGTACTAAGAATGCTTTAATATGAAGAAATAAATTTATTTGAATTATTTAGAATTCATTAAATCCTAAATTAATATAAAAAAGGAGTTAAATTCAATAAGCCCTTAATTAATACAGCAGAAGGATTTAAATTCATTAAATCCTTCTTCTATAGAAAGAAGATAAGGTTTCGCCTGGTTTTTTTTATGCCTTTTACTCTAAATTTCCTTAAGTATTTAGGATCTATTATAATACATAGCTCTCTACCAGAGGAAAACAAATTATAATTGAATTTAAATTAAAGTATCATATATAAGCTGTTTTTTTCTAGAAATTTTAAATTTGTTGATTTAGGCAAATGATTTAAAACAGCAAATAATTTAAAACACAATTACTCCTGCATATACAAAATAGCAGCACATGCTTGTGCATGTAAAAAATAAGGCCCATCTCCCATTTTCAGGAAAGGTTATTAATGAATTGATATAGTAATACCACATTGTGATCTTGTAAATTAATAAGTGTAACTCAAAGCAGAGAAGAGTTTTCCTAGTTTTAAACATCACAATTATATATAATCAATACATAAAGAATAAAACTACGCTGTTTAAATGAAAGCAGGGTACATAAATCTCAAAAAGTATAAAATAATAGCTTTGAGTCTGTTTTAAGTTATTAAACTCTTCTTATCATTCAGAGCTTTTGTTTATGCTTGAGGATTACAATTTTTATTTCATAATAAATCATTTCTGATTTCAAGATCTTTTAAGCTGAAAAAGCTTTATTTTTCGAAGGCGATATAAATTTGTTAATTATATTCTTGCTTAAAGGTTTAAATTTGTCTACGTCATCGTTCTACTTCAATAATTTTAACAAATATTGCTTTAGCAATAAAAATCTTCAAGTCATTCTAAACAGCGAGCGAAGTTGGTTTTAAGGGAATAGTATTAAAGCTTCTTCACGTTTTTAAAGGTATTTCAGATTAAATTGATGCATTAAATTTAGAACAACGTCGTCTTCTGCTGTAAATATGAGTGGGAAATTTTCTTTCATTTTACAAAAAATTTAATTTCCATAAGTAAGATCATTTATTTAATTTACTATTTTATAGCTTAAAAATCAAAATAATTTTTAACATTATTTAGCTACTTCTTACAATCATAATTAGAGGAGGCAAAAACATATGTTACTTATAATGTTATTGGTAATTGAAATGACTGAAATCAGTATTTATAAAAAGTATATATTTTATGTTTTATATTAATAAGGAGAATTTAATGAACGCCTAATCATCATTTACATTATAAGCACTTCTAAATTTTATCGAACAAACTGCTTAACAAATATTAAGAACTTATAATTATATATAAAATGTCTTATTGCTTTACCAATTAAGAGCCTAATGGAATAGGATAACTTATTGATTTCATACTGGTATAACAATTTAAAAGATGATATTCTATTACAGGATTTATTCTATTTACTCACAATAAAATAGAAAAATGTAAGCGAAAGAAAAATTCCATTAGAGAAAGTCCTTGAAACAACACAACACATTTTAATTTAAATTAGAATAAGTATTAAATCTTTAACTCGATTGAAGAGAAAAAGCTCAATAATATAAATAATTTCAAAATTAATTTTTTATGTGGTAATTGGGTTTTTCTATTTTAAAATGTATACATGAAAGTAGTTTCTATAAAATATATGGTCATGAATATGATAAGGCTAATTTGTGTTATCTCAGTATATTCAAATTCTTTAAATTTGACAAGATCTCCATATATAAATTATATTTATAATACTTTAAGATTCTATTTAATTTCACCTTTTTCATAATACTTAAGTTTTCTTTCTTTAACTAATTTTCTGCCTTCCATTATAGGTGGATAAGAAAATTATTTCTAAATACTGCATCACATGGTAATTTTCTAAGCATTAAATATGAAGGTAAGAATCAAATTATTTAATGATACCTATTATTATTATTATATTTGACAATAACTTGCTCAAATAATTTAGTGCAAGGTATTTTAGTCAAGAAACTAACTTTGTAGCGTATTTTTGAATTATCTCTTAGTTGTCTGATGTACTGGTTTAACTTGGCTATTAGCTTGAGGATGTTATGTTTAATATTAAAGTTTTAAAGAAATCTAATGAATCTTGAGAAATTAAATGCACAATTTTTATAGATTTGTGACGTTGCGCTATAAGTGGTTTTCTCTTCTGTCACCCAGTGAGCCTTTTGTAATTTGAATTGCGTGAAATTACAATACTTTTTCAACCAAAAAATACGCGTTTAGTTAAACTAGATGAATGTAAGAAAAACAATGAGAGCAGAATTATTATAATAGTGATATATAGGTGGAATATAATTAAAAGGAATAGAAATGTAAGTAGACAATAACTAGAAGACGGAAAATATTAGTTATTTAATTGGAGTGAATTTTTGCAGTTGACCGATTGTAATAAAATGGATTAGATGTGACTATTGATTATAAAGTAATAGGAGTCGATTCTTCTGTATTTAAGAAATGTTTAACTCAATACAAATGAGCTGATAAGCTAAGAATGTATTGTTTAATTGCTACTTAGGATTCAAATTAAGAGATATTCGAGAGAGAGAGAGAACTTAAATATCGTATGAAGTTAGTTTTATGAACTATGTTACTCTTTTCTGACGTCTCTTCTATTCTATTTGTGACCTTATTGACTATTCGATTAAGGTGTATGATGTCTGTGGAGTTTAATAAGGACGGACATCCGCTTCAATTTAACAATTAAATGAGAGCTTGAATTTGAAAACTCTATATTAGCAGTTCGTATAATATTCAGCAACTAGAACATTTGATGCAAAAATTTATATGTAGTGTCTTGTAGTGCGGGGCATCATCATTATCAGTTGAAATAATGCAAAAGGATTCAGAAGAATATGGGAAAACTTGTAGCCAGACACACACTTCTGTTTTATTTAATTTTTATTAAATTAACACACCTTACAGTACATGACATAGTTACTAATATGTTATTATTTCTATCCAGTAAAATAGTGGTGATAAAAATTTTAACACTTTTTGATACAAAAGACGATCCCATTGAAGATGGTCTGTTTCTAAAAACTAAGGGGTAAATAAAAAAGAAGAAAACACTTTTGTTATTCCTATCTTTTTAGTTAAATTATATCATTACATTTAACATCTTTTGAGTTGCTCATATTTTCTAAACTTCCATGAGCGTTTATTTCTTTTGTATCAAGGAAATGAAGAAATGATGAGAAATTTGATTTTGAGTAAACACATAGGCGTCAATATTTATGGAATCATTCTTATACTCAACATCATAATCATGTATAATAAAAGTTTAGAGACCGTCTAAAACTTCTGGTAGATAATTTTTAATCCAATTCAGTGAATCAGGATCAGAAATTGCAAATTTACCACGAATTAAATAACATTAAAATATATATAAAAGTATCAACAATAGCAAGGTTTTCAAGTTTAGTAATTGAATACTTTTGATCATTTCTAATCTTGTAGAATGTTATACTATGGGATACTGAGTGTAATGTGTAGGTGATGACTTTTAGTAATTGAATAATTTTGCTCATCCCTAATCTTCTAGAATGATATGTTATGGGATACTCTCTCTCTCTCTCTCTGCGTGTGTGTGTGTTTGTGTATGTGTGTGGGTGTGACTGTGTGATGAAACTGTCCTGTGAATTTATTTTTAACTTTCTCTTTTAAAGGTACTTAAGACTTAACACTCAACCAAATTCGTCCCAACTAATCGCCGTGCATCTGCAAACAACTTGGTTCCATATTCTTACCGAATGTAATATTCCTCTCATGACTTCCGCTTCAATAAAGAAATTTCAGTTTTACAGGACTTTTTTCTCATCCGATTCAACATCAATAAACATTATTTGAACTATTATTACAGTTCAGCACATTTTTTGATATTCAGGTAACCCCCGTATATTATGGTACTTTTATAGCACAGATTATACTCTAACATGCTTCGAGAATAGGGAACATTTCCTTATTATACGGTGCCTTTATAGCACGAATTCACTCAAACAAACATCCACTGAACTCATCCATCTTAAAAAGAAAACCGATAACTTAAATATTTTTTTAGAAATCGAAAGTAGAATTTGATCGAGACAGCAGAGAACAAAATGTATATAGTAAAAGTTGCTAATTCGTTAGGAGGGGAAGTTATTGACTATATGACTGCAAAAAATATCCAAGAATTGCTGGTGAAAGGAGAAGTTAATAAAACTGGTTTGGCAGAAGTGATAAATATAATCCATGATAACTCAGAAGTTTTTTCTTATGTGAAGACTAATAATTTAAAAAGTGTGCTCTACAAAGCATATAGAAAGGCTTATGGTTAGCTGAACACTTAGAGTCATATTACATAAATGTACATCTTTCAAATGAAAAATACGTAAAACTTAAAAAAGAATCTCATAAGTTTTAGCACCATGTAAGAACATTTACAAAGATCTGTTAACTAAGAACAGATAATCTAAAATATTAGATTTTTTTGAAAAGGTAGAGAATGGATCTGAAGATAAATAAAAAATGTTCTAAATATGAGATTATCTTATCAACAGAATAAATTTTATCCAAATATCTCGGTTACTTATTAATAATTATTAAAACTACCCTTTTTTGGTATAAAATAAAAATATCTCACAAAATGTTTTTAGAGAAACTAATAATATAACTTTAATTATCATTAAGAAAATTATTCATTTTCATCTCGATTGTCGAAACGAAACTTCAAATTTTACTGAAGATAGGCTAATGAAGGCTTTCTGACACAGTAAAATCAATTTGTCACGGATTTCATGATTAAACGAAATTCGAATATAACTGATATCGCTAACGATAAATTTGTTCATGCGGGAATAATACAAAAACTGTAGAAAAATCATTGGTCTTAACAATCCATGCATATATTTTGCACAATCTGTAACGAAATTTCAAGAAATAAAATATCGAATCAAATTTCGAAATCTAAATGTATCCCAACAATTTTCCATGCCATCAGATTTGATTTAACCAGTGTAGACATATTTTCCTCCAGGTTTCATACTCAATTTATGAACGTGGGTGGTTTGATATATAAATCATTTTAAAAATCTTATAAGTTTCTTCTTGAGTGACAACATAAGAATTACAAGTTGAAAAAGACACATTACTTTCAGGGCTTAGGTAAGTAGAGATCTAAGATTTCTGGCTCTGAAAAATGAAATCCGACAAAAGGGGAATTTGAGAAAAAAAAAGTCTTTTCCTCGATTTGTTTTGGATTTATCAAATGTCGACTTCTCAGGAATAGCTTATAAGA
>BMAW01072916.1:4686-24479 GCA_019974015.1 Nephila pilipes
TTTTTTTTTTTTTGTAAATACGATCAAAATAAAATAATAAATTTTGTAAATACAAAATATATAATTGTATTTCGAACTTTTTTTTTATTAGATAATGTATGTTTTAAATACGTTCAGTTACAAAATATATACTTGTATTTGAAACTTTTTTATATGAGAGAATGTATTTTTTTGTAAATACGATGAATTACAAAATATATAACTTTACTTGGAGTTTTTTTTCCCTTCAAAACACAGTTATTATAAAAGGTATAATTGTATAGAACTTTTTTATGTAGCGGAGGAAAGCCTCATCACTCAGGCATTTCTAAAGATCTTTCCTACGTCATCGTGTGTGACGTAACGACATTGGAACGTTAATTGCTCTGTTTGGCGATTTTGGCACGTTTCGAAAAAACCTTCAACCCCTCTAAGTGAAGATTCCCCGAAAAAACGGTTCCCCCCCCAAAAAAACTTTGATCGTTCAAAAAATAACTGTTTTTCGGCCCGGAAGGGGTCCGGAAAGACTCTACATTGATATCCCGGATGAATGACTGTTCTCCAATCATCATGTCAACGCTGATCACTCTACCTGAGGAGGTAAGTGCAAGCCTGGGCTCATTATGCTTACTCAGTGCTTCTGCCTGCAATAATCTGGTCTCGCTCCTAAAGCCTGACCAATATGACATGCTTTCTGCTGCTATTGCTGAAATATTAAATAACCCTTGTTCAGAGGACATCCCCCTCATACAACACAAAAATCTCCTTAACCTCGAACATACTGTCTATCGCGCAAACCTAAAAACTAAATACGATGAAGCAAACGAAACGATAGCCAAACTATCTTTCGAAAATGAAAAAATACAGTCACTTAAAAAAACCCTAACAGAAGATATCGATTCACTAAGAGAATCAATCCGAAAAGAAATAATTGACACTATGAATAACTCCCCCAGTGAAAATGGATTCATGAAGATCAACCGTCGTAAGAAAATAAAATCTAAAGATGCCTCCCAACACTACACATTTAAAAACACCCCTCAAACTATCAGCACTCCCCCCCTCCCACCACCCCATTAAATAATAAATTCAAAAACCTCGAAATTGAGGAAACTATGGAAACAACTGAAGAACAACCCACCACATCTAACAAAGTCCCCTAATCATTTTAACGAAAGTTAAAAATCCCAATGAAGTAATAAAAACAATTAACTCCCTCACCACCGAAAAGACAGTTGGTAAAATTAATGGAACCAACTTAAAACTTTTTCCCACCACAATAGAATCACACAGAAACATTCAACGCCATATTGCAAATAATAACATAGAATCTCACACCTATGAACTGCCAGGTCAAAAACTGGCTAAATTCGTGATTCGAGGTCTCCCAGTTGACACGGAACCCAAAACAATAATTAATGAATTAAACGGCTATGGATGGCAAGTAGAAACCTGCCATATCATGAAATCCCGTAAAACAAACGAAGTAATGCCACTCTTCCTAATACAAGTTCCCAAAAATGCAAAAAATGCTGAAATTTTCAGCATTGATTACCTGGGTTATTTAAGAATAAAAATCGAACCACTTAAAAAAAGACTGGTACCTAATCAATGCTATAGGTACCAATCTTTTTACCACCATTCTAAATTTTGCTCCCGTTCACCCCGATGCTTGAAATGCGGTAAGAGCCATTTTACAATAGTCAGTTGGAACGCAAATGGCATTCGCCAAAAAATTGAAGAATTAAAAAGTTTTATACTCGACCATAACCCAGATGTCATAGGCCTTCAAGAGACCCATCTCAACCCCCCCCCGACCGCCTGAAAATACCCAACTACACAGTTTACAGAAGTGACCGTCTCACACACAGAGGGAGCGGCACTGCTGTTATTATTAAAAACTCCATACCCCATCACCTCATAACCAAAACCACAACATCCTCCGAAAACACCACAATTGAATTAGAAACCAGGAATAATCAAAAAATCACAATATCATCCGTCTATCCCCCCCCAACACTATTAATCAAACACAACTCTCTTCCATTCTTGAAAACAATACCAAAGGGATCATGTTTGGCGATTTTAACGCCAAACACCCCGCTTGGAACAGAGGCAGGTCAAATAGATCAGGTCGCGCTTTACACGAGATGATCACCACAAACTACCTGATCGTCTCTTCCCCAGATTCCCCCACCCTCTTTCCCTACTATAGCCCAATCAATAGTGTCATTGACTTTGGGATTCTCAAAAATATTAATAACTGCCATTGTGAAAGCTTGTCTGAACTTTCAAGTGATCACAACCCAATTATTTTCGAAATTTTTATTAACTACCTCCTTCCCTCCCCCCTCCGAACACTCACAACCACAAATTGGTTCAAGTTTAATGAAACAATTTCGGAGCTACTATGCGGCAACCCCCAAATTCGATCAACTAATGACATTGATAATGCTATCACTCATTTCACAAAAAAAAAATCCAAGACGCTATACAAACCTCCAGCAGCACAAAAACAATCTCCACCCCCATCTTCGACTCCCCTCTTACATTCTCGACCTCATCAAAGAAAAAAATAGAATTAAAAAAATCTGGCAAAATTTTAGATACCCCCCCTTCAAACAAGAAGTAAATAGAATAGAACGTACCATTAAAAAAGAAATATATAAATTTAAAAATAAAAAATGGTCTGATCTCCTATCGGAACTTAACACACAAGACAATAGCCTTTATGATTTAAATAAAAAACTCTCCAGAAAATACCAACCCATCCCACCCTTGAGCGGTTGCTCCGGTATTGTTTACTCCGATAAAGAAAAATCTGATCTTTTTGCCCAGTCTCTTGAAAACTCGTTTCAAGAAAACGCATTCCCCTACGACGACGCACACATTGAACACACCGAAAACTTCGTTGAAAACTACCTCCACACACACATTAATAACACATTCACCCCACACCTCACCTCCCCCAACGAGGTCATTACAATTATTAAAAACCTAAAAAACCGTAAAGCACCCGGATAGGATGGCATACACAATAGAGTCTTCAAATCCCTCTTCCTACACTGTATCACACACCTCACTAAAATCTATAATAAATGTCTTTTAAATGCCTACTTCCCTGGCCAATGGAAACACGCGATAATTATCTTGTTCCCTAAACCAGGTCAAAACCACACCCTCCCTAACAACTACCGACCAATCAGCCTACTTAACACTATTTCGAAAATCTTCGAAAAAATAATACTAAATCGAATCCTTGACCACACCCTGCAGCATGATATTTTACCTGATGCTCAATTCGGTTTTAGACACAAACACAGTACAGTTCATCAACTTCTTCGAGTGGTCAACATCATCACCGAAGGCTATAACCACAAACAAATAACTTTGGGAATTTTCCTCGATGTCCAGAAGGCATTTGATCGGCTTTGGCACGATGGTCTTATTTATAAACTAATACAACTAAATTTTCCACCTTACATAATCATGCTCACAAACTCTTTTTTAAAAAATAGATCGTTTCAAGTTAAAGTTAACCGAGCTTTATCTTATACAGGCAAAATAGCTGCGGGCTGTCCCCAGGGGTCAATTTTATCTCCAATTTACTACTCCCTCCACACATACGACTTCCCCCAAACGCCACTGACCAGTCTCTGTTTATTCGCGGACGACGCTGCCATCCTCGTCCAATCACACAACCCAAACACCGCTCGCAAAAAATTACAGACCCATCTCAAACTCATTGAAAAATGGCTCTCACTTTGGCGCATAGCAGTAAATACTTCTAAAACAAAAGCCCTTGTCTTTAGAAAGGGTACCGCCCCACCCCCCTCTAAAAAACTCCATCTCTGCCAAAACGACATCGAGTGGAGCACCGATGTCAAATACCTCGGTGTAACACTCGATACAAAACTAACTTTCAAAAAACACATCCTCAAAATTAAAGAAAAATGCTGGGGAAAATTTTTTAATTGCCTCCCATTGATAGGTAGACACTCAACCCTTTCATTAAAAAATAAAATCCTACTGTTTAAACAAGTTATTAGACCTATCATACTCTATGCATCCTCCGTCTGGGGGCATGCTGCAAAAACACTTCTTAAACGCCTTCAAATAGTCCAAAATAAAATTTTACGAATCATTGTTAACGCACCCTGGTACGTTCGCAATGATGTCATTCATAAAGATCTTCACATTCCCAGCATTAAAAAACATATCTCCTGCCTGGCTAGAAGATTCTACAACACCATTAACTCACACCCAAATACTCTCATACAAGCTCAAAAAATATTTAACCATAATAGTGGCTTTCATCCCTTCCCCTATGAATCATGCGGGAATTATTTTAATCTTCATCCACCGTAAAACTTAATTTTTTTTCTATCACACAATTCCCATTTCTAGCATTACAAGTATCATTGGCCCTCCGTTCAATCCTCCTCTGCACCCTACTCAAACCAGCAAATAGCAGAACTCCACTCCTCCAACCATCAACCAATCGCTGTCCATGCAATCCTTTTCCATCTTTTCTATCCGAGTGTAGGTCAAATTCACCCACCTTACCTCACCTCCGCATCAGCCAATAGGAAACCTCCCTACCATCACGCAAATCCATCTCGTTCGAAGTCGTTTGGTCGACTCCGCGACTTGTTCCTCTGAACTTGGACGCTCTACCAGATCATATTTAGCCTTCCTTTATGCTGTCATTAAACTTCCTTCCTAGATTCTTTGTTTTTTTATTATCTTTTACTCTTTATTTTTATTAAAAAAATACAAAAACAATTATACACTTTGTTCATTTCGGGATGCGGACTGTCCATAAAGGTCACCGTTTTCCTAAAATGAAAAATTTATATAATTACAAAATTTTTTTTAAATACATAAAAATCTTTTCCTTATTTACTCTTATTCTATATAAAACAAACAAACAAAAACTTATCCCACGGCCAGAATTTTTTCGGGCTGAGGGAAAAAAAATAAAAAAAAAGAAAAGTTTTACTTTTATTTTTTATCCTACACTCTCTCTTTCGCACTATCTCATACTAAGCGCCACGGCGCAATTTAAACTGCTTGTTCCTTTGCTTTTTTAATGAACTTTTTTAAAAAAAAGTTCACAGCTGAAACACGAGTAAAGTGCCTGCCCAGGCCAGCACTCAATTACCTTATTGGATTGTCGTCCCACCTTTTGAGTTTGTACCAGAAAACTCAAAATCAAAGATTTAGTCTCTGGACAGCCTTGACTTTACTTCCCCGTCTGGTAGTTTGGATAGGTTGAATCATCCCACTTGTCTGGTCCATTTTCTTAGCTTGGGCACTAGTTCCTGTTTGTCTACAAACTTTTTGACGACGAGAATCTCCAGAAACAGCAGTAATTTCCAGGGAATACAAACATTGTATTGGACGTAAAATTTCACCACGAGCTGTTCTTACCTTTGCCAAACGTACAATACCATCCTTGCCAGGAAACGTTTCTGTGATCTTTCCTAGTGGCCAGCAAAGCCTTTTTAGATTTTTGTTCTCTTCAAGAACCACTTCTCCTACAATAACACCATGACTTCTTCTAATTGTCTTTGTGTTTTGTCTTAAATGACCCAAATATTCTAGTCGGAAACGTTTAAGAAGGTTTTCACGAAGTTTAGCTCTATACAAAAACCTTTTTTGAAGACTAATAGATTCTAAATGGTCAAGATCAGGTACACCACATTCTTTTAATTCTTGTAAAAACATGGAAGGAGTCAGTGGCTCAAGCTCATTGTCATCTGAAACATAAGTGAGAGGTCAAGAGTTGACTATACTTTCACATTGACATAGTAGAGAATTAAATTCTTCGTATTTCAAACAGGCTTTTCCTAGGACTCTTTTTAGTAGATCTTTAACCAAGGCAATTAGACGCTCCCACCATCCACCACACCAAGGAGAAGCAGGGGGTATAAATTTCCACACAATTCTCTTTGCAGTCCCATCCGCACAGGGACGTCTTAAGGCATGGGCCAACTTGGCCCGGGCCCAGGGCCTCGCCTTTGAGGGGGCCTTGTATCGTTCTCTACTTGACTTCTATAAGATGACGATCAAAATAATTTTAATTGTCAAATGTTATTCTCGGGCATGACTGATTGAAGACAGTTACTTCTATATTAAATATTTCTGTTTACAACGTTTGCTGAGAATCAGGAAAAATATTAATTTTATTTCTAAAGAGAGATATGTCCAAATTATATCGATAAAAATGCTGCTATGGGAAGGATAGTCATAGAAACTCCTTCTAGCGGCCTTTTATTTATTTGCACACATGAGTTAAGGATCACTCATGAATGGACAAGAAATACACTTAAGCCCCCAACAGAAGTGACAAAAACACATTCCCTATTTTATGACAGGCGGCAGGGCTCATAAAAAGAGGGTTGAAATGACCCTGAAGGAAATCACACTTTTTCGAAGAAATAAGTGGCCTACAGATCAGAATCGGCAATTCTTACCTTTAAATTTAATATCTTTGCAACAGCAAAAGGTAATTATGTTTTTATTTTTCAATTGTATTTCTTTGAGATTTAAGATAGTATATAAATTTTTATATCGCATTAAAAAAAGGTAAAATAATATGTAATTGCATTTGCTTTTTTTACAGAAAGAGTTATAAATATAAGATCCAGCCTTAAAAATTTCTGCTCTGGTTTTTTTGTAAATTTTCTCTCTCTCCCATCTGAACAACATGAAATAATTCTTAACTGCTTATAAAATTATATGTAAATATTTCAGTGGATTCTTTAGGATATTTTTATATTGATTAATAAGCATAAAAGCGCGCTTCCTCCATTTTGAATGCATTATGATCTTACAAAGAATTTTCGATGAGTATTGTAATTCAGAGAAATATTTTTATTTGCTTCTAAATATGGAAAGCGTTATTTTACTCGTTTAAAAATTAAAATGACTGCCCTATTATTATTTAATCCCAAATAAAAAAAGGACATATATAAAACAAATATATTACATTACTACTAATTGTGGTAATATAATATAAATGTAGAAAAACACACAGTCACATAACAGGAATCCTAGGGTACGATTTGATTATTAGATAAAAAATTGCTGTACAATAATTTAATTTTTAAGATTATACATCAAAAATGGAGGTATTCTCGTCCAACACAGTACAAAATAAGAGATTTAGTGTATAAGACCCCTCACTAGAAATTTTCTATTGGAGTGTGTATGTTTAATCAGATTTTCCTGAAAAAAATTGAAATTAATTATATGTACTTTAATTTTAAATCTTATACTTTAAAACTTATAAATGTATTTATACTTTATAATTTATTAATACTTTATTACTTACTTGTACCTTATCATATATTAGTATAAAATAATTTAATGAAAATTACTTATACATGAATACAGTTCTAATTAATAATTTATGTAATAATGTTCTTTAATTTTTGGAATCTATGACTTCCTTTTTATCATAATTCTTTGTTTCGTTTGATAAACACAATAACAAGGATATATATATTTCGTATAGTTATAAAAATATTTTTTTCTGAGAATTTTTAAGAGATTCCAATTATTATGTAAGACAATACAATATAGAAACGTGTAAACCTTTTATAGATTTTTTTTCAGCATGTCATTTCCATTAAAATGGTTTACTCAATATTTTCTTAGAAATTATTTTAAATTCGCAATTTAAAAAAAATAAATATTTAAGGAAATCTAATAATTAATTGTATGCGATAAAATTAATATTGATTTATATTAGTATATAGTACATATGTATATCTGCATTATAATGATGATTTGAAATATATTTTGTACATTAATAATAATAATGAAATAATCATAAGATGAAAATAGGAAAATTGTATACAAGAAGCAATCACTTAATTGAAGCTTTGTTCTTTCTATCCACGAAAAAGTTAAAAATTATTTAAAAAATTCAGGAATGTAAGCTCGACTTCATGAAAAAAATAAATACGCTATGTACGGACCATGTGTAGGACATTCTTTGAATTTAATCGACTTTCAAGCAGTAGAATGTAACTCTAATGTGACAATTTACTTTGATTTCTTCCAAAATCTTTATAATTTTTTCACATCGTTAACTCATCCTTGGAATATACTAACATTAAATTTGAACTGTGATAGAAATAAAAATCTACTGAAAAACCTTTCAAAAAAACGTTGGTCAGCATGTGCAGATGCAATTAAAGCTTTAAGCTCCTGATATTCAGGAATTGTCATGAGCTTGGATTGTTTAATTAATTATGAATTACGGGCAGCGGATACTCGACTTTCTGCTGACAAATTAAAAATTAAGGTGAATGAATTAGAAACTGCTTTTTTTAACTATCCTTTGGAATGACATTTTGATACGTATTGACAAAGTAAACATACTTTTCCAGAGTAAAAATATGGGTTTGTTCAAAGGAGTAAAATTATTAAAACCGTTAATGATATACATAAAAGCCAAAAGAGATTCTTTTGACTATTATGAATCAAAAGCCAAGGAAGTATTCTTTATTAAGGAATATCAAAGTGTTTACAAGCGTGTGAGACAACGCATTGTTAGGGTAATTTTCTTTGAAGAAAATAGAGACACCGACACAACGTTTGAAAACAGCCACAGCCAGAAATTCAAAATAGAAACCTTTTTACCAATAATCGATTCTCTAATTTGCAATATACTAACGTTTAGTAAAAAATACGAGAAGCTTTTTGAAATATTTGGATTTTTTGAAAATATTTCTAATTTGGATGAGACAGAAATTAAAATAGCATGCGAGAAAGTATCAAAATTTTATGATAAAGTCATTAATGGAGAGAAACTGAACTTGGAATGTCAACTTTTCAAGTCGTATATGATCATTGATGGTGAAAAGCTAAAGAAAAAGCAAAAAGAAGAAATGGAAAAATGAAAGATTAATAAAAAAATATAATTCTACAAATGCAGATGAAGAACAGTTGTTAGAGGAGGGGGGGGACTCTGGAATTGGGATCAACACAATCTATTCATACATATGTAATGAAAAAAAGACTATTCGCGGTGTTTCCCAATATTGAAATAATAATGAGAATTTTCTTATAAATGATGAATACTAACGTGAGTGGTGAGCGTTCATTTTCAAAACTCAAACTGGCCAAAAATGAATTGAGAAATCGTATGACTCAATCACGTTTGAATAATTTAAGCCTGATGAGTATTGAAAATGACATATTATTAACAATTTATTTTGAAGACCTAATTAATGATTTTGCACATTTAAAATGTAGGAAACGACTACTCACATAAAGCCTCATTTTACTAAGGATTGCTTTTATTGAACTGTTCACGTATATACATCAAATTAGATTACAGGGTCGCAGGTGGGGCCTATTTTTTCCTAAGGGTCCAGGGCCTCAAGAAGTCTTAAGACGTCCCTGCATCCGCAATCACTTTATCTCAGTCAATCTTCTGCAGAAGGTGATCGGCTGCAGCAAAATTCTAACCATTATCGGTATAGATAATTGCAGGTCTTCCTCTGCGAGTTATAAATCATCTCATTGCAAGCAGAAATTTGTCAGTAGAAATGGAAGACACAAGTTCCAGATGTACGGCTCGAAATACTGCACATGTAAATAAAACAATCCACGATTTACTTCCATCTTTCAAGAAGACAGGTACATCTAAATTTATTCCTGTTACTTCAAAAATGACTGCCTCCTTGATTCGGTCTTCTGGGAGAGGAGCAAAGTTCACTGAAGCATACTTGACATTAAACCTTTTGCACTGAGCACATTGACGGATTACTTTCCGTACTGTTCTTCTGACCTTTAAAATCCAATATTTCTCTCTAAGACATGCAATCAAAGTCTTAATCCCACAGTGCATGAGTTCCTTGTGCTTATATACAATAATACTTGTGATTACAGGGTGATCTGAAGGCAAAATAACTGGAAACTTGAAATCTTCAGTATCTTTGAAAGTCAATCTGGTCTTCATTCTAAGCAACCCATTTTTATCTTCCACATATGGTATATTTCTTAATTTTTCGTCATTACTTGAAGAAAATGAGGACTTTTGTACAATGAACAAGACTTTGATTTCTGCTTCCTTGAGTTCTTTAGAACTAAGCATGTTTGTTGAAGGAGCAATGTTCTTATTCTTACAGTTATTGCAAAATCTGATGATCAACGCAGTAACTCTTAATAATTTCTCATATGATGAAAATCTGCTTAAGAATTCTAGAATATTCTTGGACACCACTAAAGAGGTAACAACCGATTTTCTTTTTTCTGCATTTACAACATTCTTATCTGGAGAAAAATCAGAGATAGGCCACAATTTCTTTTCGTCTTTTAACCAAGCAGGACCTTCCCACCATCTTCTAGCTAACAAAGTGAGTACCGAACAACCCCTAGAAGGCAATTCAGCTGGATTTAAATTTCCTGGCACATGATTCCACTGACCTGGTTCACTATTAGTCCTTATTTCCTTCTCTCTGTTCATCACAAATGTTGCCCAATGTTCATCATTTTTTATCCAATATAAACAATTCTTGGAATCTGACCAATAATACACAGGTAGATAACCAAATTCCTTTAAATCTTCACATATGGTCTTGGCTAGTCTCACGCCAATACAACAGCCTAAGAGTTCTAACCTTGAGATAGAAATATCTTTTAGAGGAGCTACTCTAGATCTTGCTCCCACCAAGTTACAAGTAACTCTTTGGTCATTTTCAACCCTCAAGAAAATGCAAGTAGCATATGATTGTTGACTAGCATCACAAAATACATGTAAGCTATTTTTTGCATTTTTATCCACTTTAAACCATCTGAGCACTTCTAGTTCTTCTAACTTATGTAACTGTTCCACCCATTTATCAAATTTATGAACGATTTCTTCAGGCAAAATGTCATCCCAATTGGCTTTTATTTTCCAACTTTGTTGGAGCAATATCTTAGGAATTAATGTAATCCGGGCAGTAATGCCAATGGGATCAAATATTTTGTGACATTTAGACAAAATATATCTTTTTGTTACTTTTGTAGATTCATTTTTCATATCACAACTCATATCAATTTTTAGAGTGTCTCTTCTAATGTTCCACATAAGACCAAGAACTGATATGTCTTGAAAAACAGGAAAAGCATTTTGTGATTCATAATCTCCCTTTGATGCATCAAAAGAGTTGTGTTGTCAGCCACGCAAATCAAATTTTCCTAGAGCCATGATTTCTTTTGATTCTTCAATAAACTTTAGCAGTTCAGACCTATTTGCAACACTGGCCACACAGTTATCAACATACATTGACTTCTTTAGTAGTTGCGCTGTTGACTTATAATAGTCAGAAACTCTGTCTAAATGATAATTTAAAGTGGCACCCAAAAGAAATGGACTGGATTTAATGCCGAACACCACTCGACAATGTCTATAAATTTTGACAATATTAGGATCTCCATCTTGCCACCAAAGAAATCGCAGATAGTTCTTGTCATTGTCATTGAAACCAATTTGCAAAAACGCCTTACGGATATCGGCTATTACACCATATTTCCATATTCGAAATCTGTTTAAAATGGATGGTATAAGTTCTACAAGGTTTGAACCTTTCCCTAGGCAGTCATTTAATGATGGACTTCCTTTGATTTTTGCTGAACCATCAAATACTGGTCTGATCTTTATCGTAGAGTTCTCTTTTAAGACAGGCCGATGAGGAAGATAGTGGCAGTTCAAGTTATCTAGAGATTCAATATTAATTTCTTCAATTACACTTTCTTTCCTCTAGTCCTCAAAAACATTTTCATAATCCTGAAGGATATTAAGTGCCTTGATTCTGTCCACTGAATTTTTCAATCTTTTTTCAGACAAACTTTTGTTGGAAGGCAATGTAGGATGATCTTCCAACCAAGGTAGAGAAACAACATATCTTCCATCTTTATCTTGCTTAATGGAATTAAAAAATAATTCTTTAGTTTCGTTTTCCAGTTCCGTTTGACTCTGTTTATCAGCAGGATCTAATATTCCCATAGTATCCAAGCTCCAAAGATCACTTATACTTCTATTGTTTACATGTAAAGATAAAACCATCATGTAACTCATTCTTTTCGGCATTATTCTGTTTACCCATGAGAGTCCATCCAATCAGGGTTTCCATTGCAACTAATCCACAAGACAGATTCATAATTTTCCCAGTGAAAAGTTTTCCAGCAATATCAGCACCTATTAACAAATGTACTGCAGACGAAGAATTCAGGGAACAAATTCAATTCTTGGTCACTTAGGAATATCCCTTTTTCTTTAATCTCTTTTGTCCAGGATCCAACACTCATTCTTGGGATATCAGCACATATTTTCCCTTGATAAAAGGCTTCAAAAGTACAGTGATAATCTTTTTGGAAGCTACTCACATATACTCTGTACAGATGATGCTTCTGATGACTTTCAACACCCCCAAATAGATTGTGGATCACTTCTTCAGTTCCAGTTGGCTCCCATTTCATCTTTGTAACAGCTTCTTTACTTAAATATAATTTCTGGTTAACTGTGTCGATTGAGGCTCTAACTGGAAATTCAGTATTCTTTCCATGGAGATATACCACCAAAGTTTGTAGAAGAACATTAGCCAAACACGTTGGATTTGCTAAAGAACTAAACTTTTCCATTGATGTTTCTGTTTGATCAGCCATTTTACTGGAACCTGGTAATTCCAGATATTTTGTTCTAGGACACTTGACACTGTAATGTCTTCTTTGGCACTGAGAACAATTAATCTTGCTTCTGCACTGTTTTACTAGATGACCTATCTTCAAGCATCTGTAACAACAACTCCTTTTTGATAATATTGCTGTTTTTTCTGACAAATCTAAATCCAAAGCAGTTTTACAATTTCTACTTTCGCGATTATTTTAATTGCAAAAGACACAAGTTGTTACAGTGAAATTCTGATTTCCTGGAAAAAGTCCAGCAGCAGTAGGTGTATGTCTTTTCAATGGGTAAGTCTTGGCACTGCAATTTTGCTGAACAGAGAAACCTTTCATTGCCAGATTAATTCGTTCTTCAGCTTCAACTTCCTTTTTCAAAAACAGCATCAAATTTTCCAATCTTGATTCCCCCCTTTTTTTATCATTTGCATTATTGTTTCTCTGCCAAGCTCTGAGGATTTCTTCTGATAAACAGGATTCCACAAGAGGGAACAGCATTGCTGCATACTTTTCAGTCGTCATACCAAGACTTTCCAGAGCTCTTAATTGAATTTCAATCCTATCATACAAGGTGGAAAGTTTCACTTTTTGATCTATAGAATTCATAGATATTGTTAATTTCAATAATTCTCGTACATAAACCTCCACAAGGAGTTCTTCCCTTCCAAAACGAGATTTTAAAGAATCCACTGCCTTGCAATAATTTTCCCTTGATGGTGGAAAACTCTCTACCGATTCTCTTGCTCTAGAGGAAGGTTTCATGCATTGTATTAGATATTGAAGTTTGTCAGCATCGTCGATATCTGGATCACTGTCAATTTTACTGAACTGACCCCAAAATGGCAGCCAGTCATTTATTTCTCCACAAAATTTCTTTAATTCTAATAAGGACAACTTAAATTTTCTCTTAGATACACTGTGGGTAGAATCCCTTTCATCACTCTCGCTAACATTACACTTTGTTTTAAAAATCAAATTAATTCTTTTAAATTTTCGATTAAAATCATCTGATTCATTAATTTCAGCTATCAATTCTGTTGAGTCTTCATCTGCTTCCAATAACATTGTATTTTGAGTTTCTTCATTCAAGATGCAGAGCTCATTGTACTTCTCACTTTACAGTTCAAAATCGACCATTAAATTGAAACTATGAGCCAAATCATCGCCGGCCGTAGAAAAGTCATCGTTAATGGAATCGTACAAACGTAAAAATGAAGAACGAGCTACTAATCTTTTTTTCTTAAGATGCTCCATTTAAATTAACTTAAAGTACTTTAAATATAAAAATAATAATCCAGTTCAAAATTTCCTTGCCTCTCTTTAACTTTCTGTCCACAAATCGAAATTATACAGGTCCTGTCATGGACGCCATGTTGCATTTGCATCGGCACTTAGTAGAACAATATTTAAATTTAGAACTTCCTTTAAATGCTTGATGCTCAGATTTTTTTACCCGTAAAATATGATCTATGGTTTTTAGGCAAATAAAATAACTCAAAAGAAGGATTATTCTCACTGAAATACAAATAACAATAAACTTTATTCGCTCGTCTTCACAAATTCTAACTACAAATACAGCGCGCAGGCGATTCTACTCTAAATTTTATTTTACAAGTTGAGTAGTTCGCAGCTTCTTCTCGCGAACGCGACAAAGAATAAATGTTAGCATGGGTTTTTGAATAATGTGATAGAAAATCATAAAATAATTTTCATGAGTGCTTAGTAAGAATTCCTAAAAAATGTATAAATTCTAATATTTTTTAAAAAATTAACTATTGCTTTGATTAAAAAAACACATACCAACTTTTGTTACACATATTAATAGACATAGCTAGAAAAAATATCAAAACATTTGGCTCAATAGAAAAAAGTCTCAGCATTTTAAAAGAGAGACCAGGTTTTTTTTTTTTTTTTTTTGGTTCAATAAAAAAGTTCTTATTTTTATGAAAAGATATATAAATGCAATATAATTAATAAGTAAAATTACTGTATGTGCAGAATACATTAAATGAAAGTTTCATAGAGTTGTTTAGTGAATATTACCATTTTGTATATTTAAAATTTTCAGAACTTAAATTTTTTTAAAAAATTGGGAGAAATGACATACAAATCCAGTTAGCAAAAGTTTTTGGAGTAAATTAAGTTTACATATTCATATTTTATGCTTAAAAAAGCATAGTTTAGTTTGTAGTCATTGAAAAAATTCAGGACTATACATAGTTTCCTCTTATAATGTTGAAAATTGTTCTTTTTGCAGATAGGCCAGCTCTACTATTTAAAGTGCTACACAAAAAGCAAAGTTATTTTTACGTCTATATTCAATGTACTTGAATTGTTTTTCATTGATGTATGAAGCATGATCAGTTTATAAAATTCTACATTACAGTATATGCCAAGGATTATGTATAAAAGCAAACATAATTAAAGAAGCAGTTAGTCTTTAAATAATCTGAACATACCCGGATAATAAAAGAAATCTAAAGGAGAAAATATCCATGCCTTAAGAAAAGAATGGAAATAAAGTAAGAAAATGCAAAATATCATATTCAAATATATGTGGAAGGTGTGTGTTGATAAAATCGTCAATTTCCCATAATTTCCTTTCAGAAGGTGTGTGGAATGCAAGCAACTTTTCTGTAATTCTGGAGAGCTGTTACATTAACATTTCACTTTAGCCATTAAATAAATTAATTCCACGAAATTAATTAGCCACACCGAAAACGTAAAAGAAATTTCAAATGTTGGAGCTTTTAAATAATACTTATTTTAATGTAAACAGAAACATCTCCAATCATTACAACAGTACACCGATTCTAAAATTTATTGAACAACTCATAATAAAAATAACGTTTTTGTTGCCAATCGCACAGGAATAAATCTCTTCATAATCATTTAAGGAAACGATTTTTTCGTAATATTACTCTTGTTCTTTTTGATAGGCAAAGAATGACTCATTTATTTCAAAATTAACATTTACAAATTTAAAACTTAAGTGAGTGGAGAAAAGATCGTCTGCTCCTTTTCTTCAATTCTTCTTACAGCTCTGCAGTCAAAATGACATCAAAAAATGACTTAGGAAGTCGCCACAAATATACCAAACAACCAACCTTTTCATATACTTAAGAGTATGTATTTGCAATCAAATAACACTTAATTTAATCTCCAGCTGACAGAAATGATTAAAATACTTTTTCACGAGAGGAATCGAGTTGGAAAGTTTCACAAAGTCTTGATAAAAAGTTGACATTGAAATAATATATACATATCTATAAACAAGAGGAAAAATAATGACTTTACATTGCTTTCAAATCAACATTTTATATATATTTCAGCACAGGAAACATCTCATCAAAATCTCAAAAGCAATTCTCGCATAAAAATTGACTAATCTACTTCGAGTACTCTACATTTTTGAAGGTGCAACAGTTAATCAACTGCTTCTACTTTGATTATGGCGACATGACGATGAAAAACATGGCAGATATGGACTGAAACGGGTTAGGTGGGGGTGAGAATAAGTGAGATAAGAATAGGAAAGGAAGAGCCGGCAGGTTTTTCTGTTTGGTAACAATCAAGCCCCAATGCATAACATACTTTTGCTACTAGAAATAATATATCTCTTCACCATTTCAAAATGTTTTTAATTTACAAGGTAATAATTACTATTGATATTATTAATTATTATTATTTAATTTTGCTCATGATTATATATACATTTACACAATTATTTCCTTCAATTAAATTTTTTATAAAAACTTATGTTATTACATAGCAATGCAAATAACAATGTCTGGCTGGTTGGTTTGATTGTGTGGTTAAATGACAGGATACCTGGAGAATACTAATTACACTTAATTTTTTACAGTTTATTTAAGATATTAATGCTGTTATTTACAAGATAAAGTACTTGTTGCAAATACATTTGCTAGGCAAATATGACTTTTTGGGTGCAAGTTGCATGGTAGAAAAGTATTATGATGTTCCAGTTGAATATTTAGTAGATATCTTAAGCACCTTCAATTTGGAAATTTCGAGCGTAATGACATTTGCCACATCTCTTTCAAAATTTTATGTCATAATCCTTTCTTTTGGCTGGATGTAATGAACTTAGTTATTCGTCGCTGAGAACCTAAATCAGGCCAGGAAATAATACATGCAAAACTGGACATATGATGCTGTGGTGATGCTTGGTTCCCAGGTGAACAAGACTCCAAAAGGTTAAATTTCATGAGAGACAGAAATGTTGCTTGCCCTTTCTCACGAGTCCTTCCATCTTTAATCAGGATCTTGATCATATGTGTTTAAGAGAGACCACTAACAAACTTGTTAAATGTGGTCATCGTAAAGGCATTTTGAAAGCAATATGGGAATAAAACCAACTTTAGGCCTTGTGCCTTTTAAATCTCAATTGTATTTTTTCCATTTATTCATTCAAGGTCTGGAAAAGAGACCAGGGATATCTTTAACACAAACTTATATTTAAAAATTTCATTACAAATTACAACCACCATTATTCAACTAGAAATAAACAGATTTAAATTGCTTGATTCATTTTACTGCTGTATCAAAACATCCTTCTAGTCATCTTCATAATGCATTTCAATAGTCAAAAAGGCTTTCAATCATTACTGGAAAATTACAATCTAACACATATATTTCCTCATTCCATTTTATCATTACTATTTTAAAATACTTTACACAAGAATAAGCCTCTACAATACGAAAGGTTGATAAATAAACAAAAGGTAAGACCAAACAAAATCAACTATCTCTTTTAGTAATACGTGAAAGATAAATTTCATTTTGTTGAATAATTCAAAATTAAATTAAAATATTTGAAAAGTCATTTTGAATTGGTTGGTTGAATCCTATTTTAGCTGGCTTGGCGATGTCTGGTATTTTTTCTGATGGCGATATTTTGCCAAATGTGGTTACTCTGTTTTTTCTTTGATGTGGTGGCTGTAAGCGTGGTAACCCTTTTGATTTTGCCATATGAGTGGGATTCCTGTTCATCAGCTATTTTTTTTTCTTCTTTTTGGTTATATACCTCTCTGACCATGTTTCTTTCACTGTGGTGACTTTAGGCAGGGCTATCCTTTCGAATTCAGATTCCAGTTCACCAGATATTTTTTTTAAAGTTATATACCTCTCTCTGGATAATTTGTCTTTTGCGCCATTAAACCCCTCAGTCACACACTCACTCAGCTGTCCCTGGATGTTATTTTTGTTGCAAATCACGGTATGTAAAATTTTGCGCCTCTGTTTCGGAACCACAAATTTGCATTTTTTAGTATTTTACGTTACACTTTTTTAACCAATCGGAGGTTACTATTCTTGGAGCTTCCGTTGCTACACTTTTCACAGTTTCTAGAACATTCTGAATTGTCCATTACCGAGTTTCTATACTAATTGATTTTCATAGTGTTTCATTAATCCTGTGCTAGTGTGTTTTGTGCATTATTAGAGCTTCCATTTTGCATGTTTAAAATTCTCCGATGCTCTGCTTCTGTTATTGGATATCGTCTGCTATTTTATTTCTATTTCTGTATTTCTTAATTCGACCTATTTCCTCCCAAGTTCAAGTTCTTTCAAAGCCTGCTAGTTCGAGTTCGAAACAGGCGAGTTTATTTACTTAAAATTTTATCTTGTTTGAAAAACCCGCTCAACGCTATGTTTTCCCCACATTTATTGTTGTCATATCGCGGTAATCTCAACTGGTAATGCTTTGGAATTACGTGTTGCCGATATGACGTCATCCCACGCATCTGGCAATGGAATCGGGAATTTGCATTCGACGCTATTTTTCAGTTACGTCATATGAAGTTATTTTTCATTGGATGCCTATTCTTAACAGTCGAGTTGACGGTGTCGAAAGCAAATTCAGGAGTATATATAATGGAGATCTTAGTAGATTGGGTGCTTGGATGGTAGATTGAGTTCTTATATGCTGGATGACAGCTGGGATGCTGGAAGAGATCTCAGATGGCTGTATGAGATCTTATGATAGTGAATGAGACTTTGACTATGATCGATGAGACCATCGCTATGATTCTGTAGCTTTCGGCTTAGTAAGTGATGTTATTAATTAGTCTTCATCATGTAATTAAAATTAGTCTTTTAAATATTAGAGTTTGTCTTACTCTGCTTGTGAATTATTTATCAAAGGTTAACTCAGGTAGGCCAACATTTATGTTCCTAAACACTCCATCTTTTCCAAGTTTTCGGAACCTTCAAGTTTGGAAAACCCCATTTTGGCGCAATTTTTGAAAACTCGCCAAGAAGGCAGTTAAACTAGGATTGTACCGAATGGTTTAATAATTGGTCTCAAAACTACTAGTAAAGTTGTAGACCAATTTTGAAACCTAACTGGTGATTCTTAATTTAAAGTGATATTCAAATTTTATATTTTTGATTATTATTATTATTATTATTTTTGTAAATCAGAAGCATAATATCAAGTAATAATCTTATTTTATATGGGAGTGAAAAAAATTCCTAAAACAGTTTATTTTTTAAACCATTTACTCACAACTGGAAAAGAAATAAAATTAATATTCTGAAAATAATGTATTTGCTGTATAATGAATGCATTGCGAAAAAAACATATCTAACAAATCAACTTCTTCAGTAAGTAATCTTAATGCATGCTACATTATGCTAGTAACTAAAAAACAACATTTTGCTGATTAATAGACTTTTGACAGATTTTCAAATTGAATGCTTGGTTTAAATGTGCTTTTTGCCTGTTTACTGCATTTTTATAGAGGAGTACGAATTCTACTGAATCAACTATGAATTTATTCGAATTTTTTCAATTTAAATGTTTGACATAGAACTCGGATTAAAGTGGGTTATATGAGACATGGAGAAAAGAAGACATTTTAATATTTGTATTAACAATGTTCAAAACATTTAGAGGCAAAACTAAAAGATGTTATACTTGTTGCATGAAAAGAGTTTATGTATGTATATATGTTGAAAAAGTGTGTGTATATATGCATATTTATGTATATTTGTATATATTTTAAATATATGTGTAGAAATTATGTATATATATGTTTTTATATATATTATATATAAATGCATATATATATATATATATATATATATATATATATATATATATATAT
>BMAW01072916.1:24579-43029 GCA_019974015.1 Nephila pilipes
ATATATATATATATATATTGATATATATACAATCAACTCTTTTTTTTACATGGTAGATACGTTCCTCAGAAATCCGTGTAAAAAATACATGTTCGGCGCTGGACGTTTGATGTAAAACATTGGGGGATGCTTTTCTACCCCGAGTCTCATGGAGGGAGAAGGAGTTGTTTGGTGACCTTGATGTGGCAGCGGCGTTTCGAACCCTGGACCGGTTGCTTTTTGCAGTGCCTCTACCAACTAGGTTGAAAAGATGTCTCATCTGGCTAGTTAAGTAAGGCGTTTTAACTTGCGACACTGTTGTAGAAGAGAGTTGCTGCATACTCCTCCTCCAGTATTATCGTGATGATATGAAGAGAAACATTGGTTTATACAAAAGGTTGCTATTTTTTTCAGCCATTACTGCAATTGATATGCAACCCCTCCCTGTTGAATTGAGTTTTGCTTGGGACAGTTTTCCATTTTTGAGGCATTGGTTGTTTATGTTGAGTAGCGGGTCTCGTCGACATGTGCGCCAGAGCCGGAATATCACTAGTCGTGATTTACGTGAGATTGTCTTTAGTTAGACATAGAGAGGTAAGTGTTTTGCGTCAGAGGCATGTGCAACTAGCACTTATAGGCTGTGCTGCCATCTAGTGTTCAAGTCCCGAGTCACCACTTCGGCATTGGACATTTTCTACAAAACATCAGGGATCTTTTTCGATCCCTTTGAGGGGAAGAGTGTAGTTAGTGGGGCAACCTTAATGCGGCAGCGTTGTTTTGAACCCTTGTCAAGTGGGTTCAAAGGAAAGGCCACCGGTTGCTTTTTGCTGTACCTCTACCAACTGGGCTGAAAATATGTCTCTTCTGGCTAGTTAGCAAGGCGTTTTAACTTCTAGAGTTGTTGTAGAAGAGAGTCACTGCACATGCAATATATGGTAAATTTGGGGTACGGTATGTTTCACAACTTTAAAAAATCATGCAAGATAAAAAAAACTCTAAGCATTTTCCCCAAAACCGTGAAAAACCGTGTTCGGGGAATTGTTTTTGTTTTATAAATATGTAATGGCATCCATATTACATATTTATAAAACAAAAACAATTCATTCTTATTAAAAAAAAATTAAAATTAGTGCACAGTGAAAATTCATTCAAAAGGTACATACAACATATAACAATTCAAATTTAAATTAGGAATAAATCTACTGGGACAATCCTATTTTAGCTGGCTTCATGGCGAGTTTTCAAAAATCGTGCAAAATTGGCACCAAAATCAGGTTTTTCAACCTCAAAGGTTCGGGAAGCTTGGAAAAGATGGCTTTGTGTTTCGGAACACAAATATTGGAAAAACATAGCGTTGAATAGGTTTTTCAAACTGGATAAAATTTAAAGTACATTCACTCACCTCTTTCAAACTTAAACTAGAAGCCTTTGAAAGAACTTGTACTCAGGAGAAAATACAGAGAATTATGAAACACACAAACATAAATCAATTAGCAGAAGTTAGCCAATAACAGAAGCGGAATAAAAATCCATCTGAGAATTTTAAACATGCAAAAAGGAAGCACTAATAATATACAAACCACTCAAGCACAGGATTAGTGAAACACAATAGAATTCAACTAGTTTAGAAATGCAGTAACGGACAATTCAGAATGTTCAAGAAACTAAAAAGTCTAAGCTTAGCAACGAAAATTTCAGAAATCATAACCTCCGATTGGTTAAAAAAGTGTAACGTAAAATATAAAAAAAAATGCAAATTTTTGGTTTCAAAAACAGAGGGGCAAAAATCTACTGACTGTGATTGGCTAAAAAAATAACATCCAGAGAAAGCTGAGTGAGTGTGTGACTGTGGGGTTTAATGGCGCAAGAGACAATTTTCCAGATAGAGGTATATATATATATATATAAATAGCTGATGAACAGGAATCCCAATCATATGGCAAAATCAGAAAGGTTGCCAGGCCAACAGCCATCACAGTGAAGAGAAAACAGGGTAGTCACATTTGGCAAAATATCACCACCACAACAAATATCAGACATTGCCAAGCCAGTTAAAATAGGATATAACCAATCTTATTAACTAACAGCTATTCCTTGCTACTTGATAACAAGCATGCACGTTTATTATGAACTGGATTAAAGATGCTAACCTCTGTAGATGTGTCAGATATGTCTCGCACAACTGTCGACTTTGATACAAATGAAGAATTTCTTTCATTATTAACAGTTACTTGTTGGTTTTTTTATGTTGTTGTTATACAGTCTGTTATTAGCGGCTGTTTTTTCTGGTTTCTCAAGTTGCTTATATAAATCTTGATAACACTTAACTGCATACACAAAACTTAATAATGTTGAAATTTTAATGTACACTCTATGTCAGGATCATGAGAAAGAAAATGTTCCCTACTTGTAGCAAATTTCAAGTTCTTATGAATTAAAACAGCTGTTAATAGTCGAACTTCATCTTAAACTTCGTCATTATCCACTTCTTTATTATCATAAACTGCCTTAAATTCAATCAAATCGTCCCCATCAAAGGGCTTTCTAGCATCAATTCTTCAATGTCAGCTGTTTGTATAATGTTAAAACTTTTGCCACCATTTGCATTTGATAGAGTTATAATTTTAGAACTCGCAACTGATTTTTCTAATTCGAAACTTTCACTTTTCACGCATGCTGCAAATTTTTTTTCCAACAAGCACTTAAGGTTGATTTGAGCAACCGTTTGATGACGAAAGATGCATTTGTAATACATTCCATAATCGTAAACTTTCTCTATGCTTCCACAACAGTCGAATGTCTTTCTTCCACTGAGTGTAAAATATATTTAAAAGTTTGCTTTATGTAGTACATTTTAAATGCTGCTATAATACCCTGATCGAGTGGCTGAAACAAAGAGGTGGCATTAGACGGTAAAAACAGCATTTGAATATTGGGAAAAAAAATTGAGGGAGGGGGAAATTTATGTTAGAACAAGAAATTCTTGTAAAAAATTATATAAGTGAACCATGTTATTTCAAAAACGTGTAAAAAAAAAGAAAAGAGTTGGGTGTGTATACATATATGTGTGTACATATATGAGTAGCAAGAAAAAATATATATGCACATATGATATATATATATATATATACCTATATATATATATATGGTCTATATATATATATATATATATATATATATATCTCTTTCTTTCTCTCCTATATATATATATATATGTATATATATATTTATATTTCTATGTTATGTAAATTTCTATATGTATATATATGTGTGTGAATATATATATATATTATAATGTGTGTGATTAAAACTGTAATTTAGGGTTATATATGTAAGAATATTTCAAAATACATTCATTAACACTGTACGCATCCGTATAGAAAGAATAAACTTTAACAGTTGCTCACTCACCTATACATTCTATTCCCTTTTCAAAACTATTTCAAAAAACTAGTTTTATCAAACTGTGAAATTTAACAATGTTTCAAAATACTCAGATGTCTTAATGATGAAAAGTATTACGTAAAGGAATTACGTTTAAAAGTACCATCTCATTCGAATAATTGATTGATTGGTGAGGGTTGTAGGGCAGCAAAAGCTATTATCCCTATCTGGATAAATTAATTTCAAATTAATAAATATCAAAGCATTTCCTCCTCTGTAAAAAAAGCTCTAAAATTCTTTTTCTTCAATACTACTTTCTGTAAAAGCTCTCTGAAAGTGATAATGCAACGGGAATCTAATTGAAGAATAATCCAGAGATCTCATACGAATAATTGTTTCATTGACAAAAAGAGATTTATTGATTGTTTGAATTTTTTTTTGTGGGATATGGAGTAACAATGGCTATATAATCCAGTTTAAAAGATGCACTTCATTCAAGATCAATCGAGATCGAAACGTTATGATTGAGGATGATTATTATTCGACGATCGACCTAGCTCGTTTCACCTGATCGAACGCAGAGTCTTTTCCTCTACACAGATGGCGCTAGTCATCCATTGATTTTGGATTACCGCTTCTAAATCAAACAGCATTTTTTAGTGCTTTCTCCACAATTCCTTCTACATTCTACTCTGACTTCACTAAATACCGATCATAGAAACGATCTATGACAAGCAAAATGAAATGGATTTCAATGATGATTCAAGTTCTACCATCTCTTCAGTATCAATGAAATCCGGCGACACCAGCTCCTCCTGTGAAAAAGAATAAAAAGAGATATTAAAAGTTATGTTTCACGCAGAGAAAGTTCCAAATCTACTCTGGCTATCCTCGATACCATTCGCACGGACCACAACGAACAACGGTATATAACTCTTTCAAATCTTCTCGAGGAATGGAACAAAGAACTGGAACGACTCGAAGGTGATTACGCTTCCTTAGCGCCTTGCGCAACTGCTGGCTGCCCCACCCACCACATGCCAAACAAAATTCCATACAAACGTAAAGATAACGAAGGTATCATCACCCCCCCCCCCCTAAAATAAAACATGTAAAAAAACGAATTTGACTTCCTTCCCAAACTTAAAACTACCTACTCAAAATAATTTTCAAAGTCTTACTGTGAATGATGCAACTTTCCTTTATAATAATAAAAAACAAATAATTAATTCACCTCAAAAAACAACGAAAGCAAAAAATTTATCTCCTCCAATAATGCTTAAAATAAGCAAAAACTACAGACAACACCTCAAGGAAATCATCAATTAGCTACCAAACCTAAAAACTCGTCTTTCTGGCGAGTACATTAAATTATACACGTATACTTTTGATGAATATAGAAAACTTGCAAATCTCCTAACCACCAAGCCTTACGAATATTACATAATACAACCAAAAATTTTGCGCCCTCTTAAAATTATTTTTAAAGGTTTACCATGTGATACTGAAATTCAAGATATTAACGATGAACTAATTGAATTAGGATTCAACCCAATAAGAATAAATCAACTAACTAATCTTCCAACAAAAATTCTCCTGCTAATATTTTTAATTACTTTACCAAGAAATGAAATAAGTCAAAAAATCTACGAAATTAATCGCATCTGCTATATGACCATTACTGTTGATGACCACCACAGCAACAAAGTCTCTCAGTGTTACAACTGCAATCTATTTCATCACAGCTCTGATAACTGCCATATGATACACAGATGTATTAAATGTTCCGGTGCTCAAGCAACCCGTGATTGTACGAGGCATGTTTTTTAAGTAAGTACCGTTTTGCGATTCCGCCGCCGCCGCGCTCCGGTCGGCCGCATGCTCGCTGGTTACCTACATCTCTTGTCTACGCACTGACGCCATTACAGTCTGATTCTTCATTGTATACGTTGTTTACTGGGTGTTTAAGATGCCTCCGACAACCCTGAGTCCCGCTGATTGTGAAGTACGGGCTGTTATACGATTTCTTAGTGCTAAAGGCGTAAAACCGATCGATATTCATCGAGAAATCTGTGAAGTTTACGGACAAAACATTATGAGTGATGGAATGGTAAGGAAATGGGTGAGAGCATTTAAAGATGGCCGCACAAATGTGCATGATAAAGAACGGAGTGGGCGTCCTTCGGTCGTTAATGAAGATTTGGTGCAGAAAGTGGACGAAAAGGTGAGAGAAAACAGACGCTTTACAATTTCATCATTGTCCGACTGCTTTCCTCAATGTTCTCGTAGTGTTTTGTATCGCATTGTGACCGAGAACTTGAATTACCGGAAATTTTGTTCACGTTGGGTTCCAAAAATGTTGACGGATTTGCACAAAACCCAACGTTTAGGCAGTGCATTGACTTTCCTTGAGCGGTACCGCAATGAAGGTGAAGATTTTTTAGACCAAATTGTTACTGGTGACGAAACATGGGTGGCCTACGTCGCACCAGAATCGAAACAACAATCCATGGAATGGCGACATTCATCATCACCCAAAAGAGTGAAGTTTAAGCAAACAATTTCTGCCCGGAAAATCATGTGCACAGTTTTTTGGGACAGAAAAGGAGTATTGCTAGTGGAGTTTCTGCCTCGTAATGAGACAATCAATGCAGCGTCTTATTGTGAGACATTGAACAATCTGCGTCGTGCAATCCAGAACAAAAGACGTGGCAAGTTGAGTAAGGGTATCGTTTTGCTGCATGACAATGCCCGTCCACATGTGGCTAATCGGACCAAAGATCTCATCAAATCTTTTAAATGGGAAACTCTAGATCATCCTCCATACAGCCCTGATCTGGCGCCCAGCGACTACCATTTGTTCCTGCACTTGAAGAAACACCTAAGCGGTCAGCATCTTCAAGACGATAACGAAGTCAAAACATCTGTGATACAGTGGTTAACAAGTCAGGCGGCAGAATTTTATGAGGAGGGTATTCAAAAACTGGTGCCACGTTATGACTAGTGCCTCAATATTCCCGGAAATTATGTAGAAAAGTAGATTAAGGTACAGGCTTTCATGTAAAAATAAAATTATTGCGATATCTTTGCACGTTTTTTTTAATTTCAAAACGGTACTTACTTAAAAAACATGCTTCGTAATATCACAGGCAAAATTACAGATATTAAATGCATCAATTGTAATAAAATTGGATACTCCGCCTCATACGGAAGTTGCAAATTATTCCCTAAACCTCCTAAAGGATCAATTATAAAAAATAACGCACCTAAAGATAATAAAGTACGTGAAAATTTCACATTTGCAAATGCTACTTCCAACCCACAGATGACGCTACAAACGAATGAAACTTCAAATACCTCTAAAAATATCTCACACTTCAACGAAAATAGTCACAAGAAAAATCCTTATAATAGTATCTTTGAAGCAATAGACCAACTCAAAGCCCTTGCTGAAATAGTTTCAATCATACCAAGCCTTCGCACAAATCTACATAAAATACGAGCAGCAAAAAGTCAAGTAAACAAAAAATACGCAATTATTGAAGCTCTTATGGAAATCAACGAAGAGTAAATGCAACACCACTTTTTTTAATTTAGCAATGATACACTCATATAAAAATCTTTTCTTTTTATTCTCTTTCCCCAAAAAAATTTCTTAATTTTTTTTTATCTCCACTTCTACAGATATGCAAATTCTCATTCACAAACAACTTTTACTAATTTTCCACCCCCTCTGGACAGCCAATCGCAGTTGCGGAGATACTCATCTCTCAACCAATAGCAATGTCGACTTTCATCCAACTTTCTGCAAACTCCATCTCCTCATTTTGAACTTTTTTCTCTCGATGCTACTTTGAAGAATGAAAAATCCAATCCACCCAAAGCAACAAAATAGAAACAAGATATTGGGCTTGAAGAGCGCTCCGCGCTCTAGGCGCCCATAGAAACGTCAATGTCAACGCACTTCATTCAATAGATGTCAAAGTACTTTAGTTTCAGAAGGAATATTCTGAACACTTGCTTACTAGCTACTATTGTTTCCAAAA
The DNA here is from genome assembly GCA_019974015.1 of Nephila pilipes. Classification (NCBI taxonomy): domain Eukaryota; kingdom Metazoa; phylum Arthropoda; class Arachnida; order Araneae; family Nephilidae; genus Nephila; species Nephila pilipes. The sequence continues at coordinate 31,989 of BMAW01072916.1, forward strand.
GTTCTTTGAAGGTAATATTGTGTGGTGGGTTCATCTTGAGTATGTTCCAGAGATGATTTCTTCGGGAGGAGTATTTGTTACAATTCAAAAGGATATGTTCCAAATCATTCATATGATTACATGTGCTACATATTACATTATCCCGTAGATGGAATTTCCGTTAAAGCCCAAGAGTTATAATCATTTTGCAGATGATTCGAGTGATGAGAATTTCCTCTCTTCTACTCTTTGTCAGCTTGGATATTTTAACAATGGTAGGAATGTTTCCCAAGTCTTCAAAATATATACTTGAATAAAAATTTTCGTTTTTTTTTCATTCTCTCTTTGTAAATGTTGCTATGGATATCCTCCAGAGGAATCCAGCCGATGTAAATGTTGGACTGATCTTTCTAAAAAAAATTCGAGTGTCCCGGAGTCCAAAGTAATATCTTTTGAGTATGAAATTGCGATAGGATGAAAATTTTGCTGGCTGATCTGGGAATTTTGTTGGATAATCTGTGATTCCATTTTTTTTTTTTTTTTTTTTCATTCTGTTTCTGTAAATGTTGCTATGGATATCTTACAGAGGAATCCAGCCGATGTTAATGTTGGACTCCGGTACCGATTTTGTGAGTTTATCCGCCTGATCTTTCCAAGATCCAAAGTAGTATCATTTGAGTATGAAATTGCGATAGGATGAAAATTTTGCTAACTAATCTGTGAATAACTTTTGGAGATTTGATATAATTTTAGAGAAGCTAGAACAGAAGGACTATCTGATAATATAAACATTTTTTTTATTTAAATCCATGAGATCATCAAAAGCTTGACATATAGCCAGAGCTTCTGATGTAAATATTGTGTTAATGGGATTTACGTTGTAAGCAATAAAGGATTTTTTCGTTATGTCTGCAATAGAAGTCATGTTATGATTTTTTGAAGCATCCATAGCTATTATGAATAGCCAATAGTTATTGCTCACTATTTCATCAAATAATCCACTAATAACAAATTAGGAAGGTGTTTGTTCTGCAATTGAAATTCATTGGTGTAAGTTTCACCCGGAAGCTCTGTGGAATACAGTAATCTAGGGATAGATATTATTTACTGCACATTAATATTCAACATATGAAAAATATTTGAGATACTGTTTTTGTCTTCTTCCAGAATTTTCAAATCTATAGTACCAGGGCTATTGAAATGCAGAAGAGAAAATTGACCGTTTGAAATTTGAAAGATAAAGAATTTGTTCGCTAGCCTTTTTATTTTCTCAGACAGTGTTTCCTGAACAGCTATTTGTAAAAGTACAATGTTTGGAGTCCATTGTAGTAAACCCAATGCGATTCTGAGTGCTTTAGGATGACAAAAGAGAGATGTGGGGTTTCAAAGACTATTATCCTTTGCGGCCGCGGCAGCCTAATGGTCATGGTCTGGGGCTCGCTGCCGACGATTTTCATCGAATCGTAGGTTCGAGCCTTGATGTCACAAACACCCACTGTGTAGCCGGGGCTAATTCCCGTTAAATCTGTAGAGACTCACAAAGTTTTCTCGTTAGCGTGGTGTGGAAATTAAGAGAGGGGAGTGCCAGATCAGTTGTCGTGCTCGTCACTTGACCGAAGTTCAAAATTACGAGGTTCACCTCCAATTTTTCTCGTGTTGCTTCTAGTGCGACGTTAATAAAACCAACCAAAACATCCCCCCCTTTTTTTTTAAAAAAAAAGTAACCTTCTTCAGATCAAAGTATATCATCCCTTGCAAATAAAGTGCTAAATTTATTTTTGCTCATTACTGCTTCATCCAAAAGATCTCTGAAGGTGTTAATGCAACAGAAATCTAATTGGAGTATGTCCCAGGGTTCATTTCCAAGGAAGATATAATTTACGCATATTAACAGAATGTGTTCCTGATTATTAATTCTATTACAAGTAGAACAAACTACGTTATTAGAGGTTATCATTTTGCTGAAACATCGGATTTCCAGAATCTCCTATCTTATGTTTCTTGTCCAATTAGAAATTGCATCGATGGTCCTTATGTTCCCCAATATTTCAAAGTATTTGCAGCAGCAAAAATTTCCATTAGTTTTTTTCTAGTCTGTTTTGATAATTGTATGAATGGATAACTTTGGAGGCAACCTATTTATTACCTACATCAATTTCCAATACAGTTCTTGCGATTTTATCCACTTGTTTATTCCAAAATATTCTTGAGTGATACGGAATCCAAAGAAACACCAACTTCGTATTATAATATGAATATATGAGAATCTTAGTGGCCAGTCAATGAATTACTTTAATTAGAATACTCGATGGAAAAGTTTCGTAATGCCGATAGAACGGAATAACAACCGGATGAAATAAGCAGCTCATTATGTGTTTCTGTTAGTTCATCCAAGGCTTGATAAATTTTAGGGTTTTAGTGGCATCAGGGCTCGAACCATCACTCGACGAAAACTACCGGCCGCGAGTCCGTTACCATGATCACTAGGCTACCACATGATCACAGCTTCTCAGTGAGACATCAATAAACAATCGCAATCATTTGTATATTGGAACTTGTTGTGTTGTTGTCTTCAATATTGTTGAGTAACTCTCAATGAGTTTCACAAAATTTTCATCTCGTCTCTCCCATAAATAAATGATGAGTGCGTTTAAATTTCCCAAAACCTTTTTTTCTCTTTAGAGAAAGGACAAAGAGGGGAATTGCCAGGGTGATCTTGCGTACAATTAGTGAAGTTTAAAGCATTCCTTCACTGCCATGTGTGGGACACTCCCCAATCAATAGAAATTGCCGGTTTGTGGCAAAAAAGTTAAGACGTTTATCGCATTAACGAGGTTTTTCTATGAAATTTTGAATACGGTGGTTGATAAACCAAAGTTTAATACATTCTGGTAGACTAATACCGAGAATGGTAATCAAAACAGGAGACACCACTTGATGACTGCCGAATTCTATGAAGCCACACATGTCAATTATTTCTTTATAATTAGTAAGCTGTAATTTGAATGTTAAGTCCACTAAAGGTACATCTGTTGATATTTCGTGAAACAGAAATCGGGATATGAATCCTTCCCTTATAATACTGGCTTTTACGATACATTCAAAATTTCTTCCACTCCTAGAGTTTGAGCAGTGCAACCGGGATCTTGGGTGCAAAAATTTATTTTACCATTCGAGTAAATGACATGTTAATAATGTTAGAATGCCTGGAGATTTTGTTTTTAATTTCAATGTGGAAAAACTGCGGATTAAATTTATATAGAGCAGATGATTCTGTTTATTCTCTAACATTATTCACAAATGTCAGAAATTTTCTTTTTCCGAATTTTTATTAAAAACGCCTTGTCCCTTTTGTGATTTTTAAAGTATTTATTATCTTCTGCGTCCCTCCATTATTATTTCATTCATTATGTAGTTTTGTTCATCAATATCCATTATCTGGAAAATAATATATATATATATATATATATTGTATAAGCTCAGGCGACACCATCGCCACTCTTTGTACTCCGGATGTAAGCGGGAGAAGGAGCGCACTTCCCTTTTGTCCCCAGCAGCGCGCCCAGTCTTTAAATCTCCTTAAACAAGAACGTCTTTTTTTTTATTTAACACACCCCTAGACACCTCTTCCTCTGTTACATGGGTGCTTGACCTCGCAACCTTAATGGTTTTTGTACCCGTATTAAGATCAAAAGTCGTCCAAAACACTTCGCACTTCGAAAAAAAAGGCGCACTTCGAAATCGCCCAACACAATGGTGAATGCTTAATCAACGAATTCCTCCGACGCCTACTAAGAACCAATCCTCCGCTCCGAGACCAATACTACCGTCTCCTTTGCCAAGCCAAACCAAAGCTTCAGACTCAACCAAACAGTCTCTTCGGCATCGTCCAAAAGTGTTCCCGTAAAACAAAAAGGCCAATTTCTCCGCATATTCATCGCATGGAATGTAAACTCCATATGCTTCGTATCTACAATCATCGTCGTGAAAAGTGAACAGTGGTGAACTCATCGCAAACGCATAGCTTTTTAAAAGCGAATCCTATCTGCAATCTACATATACTCCGATATCTTCAAATCAGGTAAGATCAAACCTTTTTTTTTTACTCAGCATGTATCGTAATACTAAGAGAGAAGATCTTATAATTGCCGCGAACGAACTAGGTGTTACTGTCCCAGAAAATGCTGCACTTGTATGTTTAAAAGCACTAATCGAACTAAATGACACTTTCAAAAATGAACCTGAATTCGTTAAGGATATGCTTAATTTAATCGTCAAAGAACGAAAAGAAGCAGAACTAGAAAAAAAAGAAGCCGATCAAACGGCCAAAAAACTAAATCAACTTGAAAAGAAATTGAACTCGCAAATATTAACTCCTCTATAAATTCTAATAATTCAAACAATACTACTGCAACATTTGAGACATCGTCAACTAACCTCCTAGAAAGTCTCATTAAATCCGTCAAGACCCTTAGTATGCCAGTTCCTTGTAAACCTGAAAATTATAATTTATTTTTTCATTCACTTGAACGTGCATTTACAACGAAAAATGTTCCACTGGAATTAAAATCAGAGATCTTAATTAATATTCTCGGTGAAAAGCTAACAGTATTTTGCTTTATATCCCCGAAAACGAACTCCAAGATTACTAGAAAGTTAAACACATTATTTTACGAGAATTCCAACCAACCGCATAAGAATGCTTAATTAATTTCCATAGGGCTCAACGTTTGCCAAACGAATCGCACGTACAGTTTTCATCACGATTAACAAGTTCTTTCGAATATTATTGTAAACTTCGTAATGCGAATGATTTTAAAACTTTGTGTGAATTAATGATAGCCGACAAATTATTTTCCACTCTCGATCGAGAAACGCAACAACATATTACGATATGCCAAAACGAATCTTGGTATAAGCCTATTGAATTGGCTAGGAAATGTGATGTATACTTCGTAGCAAAGCGAAAGTCGTATTCCAACAGCACATAATACCGTCAACCGCCGTATGACAGTAAACAAAAATACAACCCGTCTCAGGGCTTTAATGGCTACTACTCGAGTGATAAAAAATTCACACATTATTCACGAAACGCTTCAGCAAATAACCCGCGCGGTGATTCTCACAGAAACGAAACTCATTTCAATTCTAGACCTAATTCAAATCACGGTCCTGTTTGTAAAGTCAAAGGTAAAATGTTTAATGAATCCTTACATGAATTGCAATATGAAAATATTTTTGCTAGTGATAAAATCGTGAAAATCTTATCGATTCGGAAGCGAATATTGTGTGTGTGAAATTCTCCCTTATTCCATTTGAAACAAAATCTTTTGGAACTGTTCAATTAACCTGTGCTTTTGGAAATGAAATTCGAGCTCAACTTATTAAAATTAAACTAGCTCTTCCAAGTTTTCATGAAAATCCGATAACAGTTACTGTAACTATCTGTAATAAATTGTATTGTGATTTAATAGTTCCGCCTAATATTTTTGATGATTTAAATAAAGCAGAAAAAGAAAATGCTCGGATTTCAGAAAAAAATCCTATTTCCTCTCATTCTAAAAGTAACTTTCTTTCGCATAAAAATAAAAACGATAGACAAAGTAATTTCGCTTCAGAATCAGTCAGCAAAAATAAGTCGAGCTTTAAAAACTGCATATATCATGAAGAAGAAATGCATTCTATTATCCCAAATCATTCCAGCGACGGTTCGAGGCCAAATGACTCAACTCAATTTCAAAACATTGACAACGCGAGCAACGAAAAAAACCCAATGAATAAAAATGAATCGTTAAAACTCTCCAAAACAGAAATGATTATTCGATGAAAATGAAAAGAAATATGAACTGACGTCACGGCCCATATTTGATCAAACACGTTATATAACTGATTTTCAGCTCGAGGCTAACGTAAACAAATCTCATTCTGAATTGAAAATTAGGGATTGTAATTCTTTACCGGTTAATAATAAAAACAGAAATCTTTCTTTGCTTATTCAAAATTAGGATTGTTACTTATCGAATTTAAATGTATTTTATCCTGAAGTAGATTTATCGCATATTTTGAATGTTGATACGCTTCGTGAAGTTGAAAATCTTCTTCAATTTTACAAACCAAATAAAATTAAAGATACAAACTTACAAATGCAAATTATCCTTTTTGATGACACACCTATCGCGTTACGTCTTAGAAGATTATTTCAAGCGGAAAAAAATATCGTCGAAAACCAAATTGACCAATGGCTGTCTGATGGAATAATTTCTCCAAGTTCATCTAATTTTGCTGCACCTTCAGTTCTTGTCAAGAAAAAAGATCAGTCAACAAGAATCTATGTTGATTTTCGTGCTCTTAATTCTAAAACAATTAAACAAAGATTTCCACTACCCCTCATTGAAGACATTTTTGACCAACTGCATGGGGCGATACTCTTTTCAAGTCTGGACTTAAAAAACAGTTTTTTTCTCATCAAAATTGATCCTTATAGTCGTAAATACACCAGCTTCATAACACATAATGGACAATACCAATTTAATAGAGTTCCTTTTGGTTTGTGTAACTCTCCCTCAGTATATCAAAAATACATTCAAATTGTTTTTAACGATCTCTTAAACGACAACACTGTTATTGTATACATGGACGATATTTTAATTCCGGCAAATTCTGAATGTGAAGGGTTTGCGAAGTTCAAAAAAGTATTTGATGTTGCTGCTACTTATGGTTTAGAGTTTAACTTTAAAAAATGTAATTTTCTTCAGAGGAAACTAACTTTTCTTGGCCATATTATTGAAGAAGGTACTATTCGTCTTTCAACAGCTAAAACAAATGCAGTCATAAATTTTCAGACACCTAAAAACACTCAGCATGTCCAATCATTTTTAGGACTAACAGGCTATTTTAGAAAATTTATTAAAGACTATGCATCAATCGCACGACCTTTAAGCGATATTTTACGAGACAAAGTTCCATTCACCTTTGGTCCGACACAAAAACAAGTTTTTATCTCTTTGAAACAAATTCTGTCCCAAGAACCTGTATATTGTATCTTTATTAGCAAAACGCTCCATTACAAATACACTGCGATGCCAGAGCGAAAGGGTTTGGCACTATACTTCTACAAATGGACTCAAATCAGAACTTTCATCCAATACACTATATGAGTCGTAAAACTTCTCCTCAAGAAGAGAATACTCCAGTTACGATCTAGAGGTCTTAGTGATAGTTACAGCATTAAAAAAATTTGACACTACCTCGTCGGCACAAAATTTCAAATAATCACAGATTGCCAAGCATTTCAAAAAACTATGTCGAAGAAAGATTTATCACCTAGAATAGCACGATGGGCTCTCTTCTTAGACTTTGATTACGAAATACTTCACAGGCCCGGTAAACAAATGTAACATGTTGACGCGCTCAGTCGTTATCCAGTCATGGTCAAACAATACAACGAGACAACACAAAAAATTAAAAAAGCACAAATTAATGATGAGTTTACATCCAGTATCAGACAACTATTACAATCATCTTCAGCCTCTGATTATACATTAAAAAACGATGTGCTGTACAAAATTGTCAACGACCAAGAACTTTTAGTAGTTCCACTTGAAATGCAAAAACAAATCGTACAACTTGAACATTCTAAAGGACATTTCGGCATCAACAAAACTGAAAGTTTAGTCAAACAACAATTCTTTTCCCCAAATCTGCGTAAGTCTGTAGAAAATGTTATTACAAATTGTATTACTTGCATTCTTGCATCCAAAAAATTTGGCAAACGAGAAGGATTTTTACATCCCATACCAAAAGGTGATACACCACTTGATACTTACCATATTGACTTTTTGGGTCCCCTCCCAAGCACCAACAAAAATTACAATATATCTTTACTGTCATCGACGCTTTCACCAAATTTTTTGTGGATTTATCCTGTAAAATCTCCTTCAGCTTACGATGCTTTAGACAAATTAAAATTACTACAAGTAACCTTTGGAAGTCCCAGACGAATAATTTCTGACAAAGGAACAGCATTCACTTCTACAGAATTTCAGAAATTTTGTCAGGACGAAGATATCGAGTTAATTTCAATCACAACAGGTGTACCACGTGGGAACGGTCAGGTAGAAAAAATTCATGCAACGTTAACACCAGTCCTATCAAAGCTTTCACTTGAAGATCCCAATAAATGGTATAAACACGTATCATCAGTTCAACGAATAATTAACAGCATTATACCCATAGCCACCAAATATACACCATTTGAACTTTTAACAGGCGTCAAAATGAAAAATAAAGATAACATCAAAATCAAAGCTATTCCCGAGGAAGAAAATTTCCAATTATCTTTACAGAATAAACAACAAATGAGAAAAGATACCAAATCCAATATTCTGAAATTACAAGAACAAAGCCGACTACACTACAATAAACATCGCAAAGAAGCAAGAAAATACAAAGAAGATGACAAGATTGCAATCAAGAAAACCCAGTTTGGAATAGGTGTGAAATTGCGACCAAAATATTTTGGCCCATATGAAGTCGTGAAAGTTCGTCCCAACGACAGGTACGATGTAAAGAAAATAGGAAGTCAAGAAGGCCCGAATTTGACCTCCACATCTGCTGATCTGATGAAACCATAGGATAAGACATTTCCCTAAGCCTTTTCTTTCCAGAATTAATGACTTAATTTTTTTTTTCTTTATACTAAACAAAATTTGTGCTTTAAAAATTTGTTTAATCTTTTTTTTTACATTTTTTTTCTTTTTTTTTTAATTGTTAATATTTGTATAATTTTCACTTGCATATTTTCCAGTCTGGTCGGGGACCGACCACATCAGGATGAACGAGTGTTGCATACGCTCAGGCGACACCAGCGCCACTCTCTGTATCCCGGATGTAAGCGGGAGAAGGAACTCATTTCCCTTTTGTCCCCAGCAGCGTGTCTAGTCATTAAATCTCCTTAAACAAGAAAATCTCTTTTTATTTGCCCACCCCTAGACACTGTAACACCCGATCGTTCCGGGCGTTATCTTGTGCCATCACTAATTTCAAATATTAAATACTACGACACCAATAATTACAGAACCCCCAAAACAACTTTCACAATTTATTAGTATATATTTACTATGACATCAATAATTATGCTCTCCAGGTTAAGTTTTCTATCGCTTTAATTTAACCCACCAATAATAATCTAACAGCCTCTTACCAATATCTTTTATCAACTGCAACTTCGAATCTGGACAACTGCAGAGAATACTATATCGAATCTTTATCCGAGTAATCTATACTCGGAGCCTCAATACTAGTCTATACTTCCACCTTCCTCTTATATAGCACTTAGACTTCACCTCCTCTCACTACAACGCCTCTCTGATCCTCCTTCAGATGGAGTTTATATACTTTTCAATTCAACCGCTTCACTTCATTCCTAACTGCTTTATATATTAATGTTCTTCATCACGTTTCATTTTTGGTTGGGCAAAGGTTGTTTAGTGAAAGCAATCAATCTCAATTGAAAGTCCCCAAGGTTAGTGAAGAGAAACCGCGAATAGCCCAATGTCACAACACCACCTCCTCTGTTACATATGTAAACTGGTTAACATACCAAATTCCAGCTGATATATAAAATATATCTCCTTTTCCTGTTATGTCCTCACATTCAAAACAAGAAGCTAATCTGGATAAAATTACTTGCTCTGATCAACTTTACCAGATATTTAAACCAAATTATATTCTGATTTATTTTTTCTCAGAAAATAACTATGAAACAAATCCTCATTTCCTTGTCAATGGCTTTGAAAAGGTCCTTTTTTTTAACTTAGCAAAACTTCAAAGCAAATGAAAAATAAAATGGTTAATAGAACTCAAATAAGAAAATCACGACATTTTCCGTAGTCAACATAAAGTTGTATCTGGAAAAAACAAGGAAATGCATAGCCAGATTTTCAAGTAAATGACATATGTCACATCCTAATTAGTTATAAATTTTGCTTGATATTTTCTCAGATTTAATTTGCTACGTCGCACTTAGAAACAAAACAAGGATTATTGCGACAGACCTCGTAATTGCGAGCCTCGGTCAAGCAACAAGAAAGGCCCATGAGCTGGCATTTTCTTACCTAAAATACCCCTCCACGCCAAGGGGAGGACTTGGGACCTCATGCATCAGCCGCTATACACAGTGGGTCTATAGTAGCATTAGGGCTCGAACTCAAGACTCGATGAAAATCGCCAGCCGCGAATCCGCAACCATGACCACTAGACTACCGCGGACGATAGCAATGTTCAAGTGGTGTCATGAATTCTGATTCCGCCTCTTATTTATCTTTTGGTGTAGTAAAAGCTGCTTCACGTTCCATGTAACTGATTCTCCAAAACTCAGTGGCGTGGTGCAGATGTTTAGCGAAAGAGATATCATCTCTTTAGAATTGAAAGATTTTAGTTTGTACTTATAATTTTTAGATTTTATAAAGGATCAGTTACGATACAGGATGGCTTATACTTTAATATAAGAATATGTGTTATAGTATTCCTGTCTTTGGAAATGTTTCAAAAAATAATGAATGAAGATTTTTGATTTTAAGAAATACTATATATATATATAGTTACTATATATATATATAGGTACGGTGTGTGTAGGTGAACAGTCCGACAAGCAGAATACTAGAAAAATAGTAATTTATTCTTTAAATAAAAATAAAACAAGAAGCACAGACGACAACAAGATCATACTTGCACAAATTTGCAGCACTAAATAAACAGCAATACACAGTTTTAAACAAAATCACGCAGTTTGCAAAGCAAGCACGATCATCGCTTTCACTCCGAAAGACTAACTCACAGCAGCTCTGTCTATTTATACCTTGAAGACCAGATGTGACGTCACATAGAAAGTTCTCCAATGTTTCGGTCCTATTTTGGAAACTTCTCGACGAAACTAGATTCGTGATGCCTTTTGTCGCCAAGGCCGGAAGTTGAATTCCTGCTTTCCCCTTGGCGTCCAGATAGCCTGTGAACGTCTCTTAGCAACCATACGATCAGTATTGCTGGGAAACAACATTTCATA
>BMAW01072927.1:0-13236 GCA_019974015.1 Nephila pilipes
TGTGTGTGTGTGTGTCATCAAATTTTCTATCGTTAAATTAACCAACTTCCCATCAAGCTAGAGTTCTGAAATTTCGGGAACCGTTCTTACTTGCCTAACAATGCAATATTTAGATATTTGCGACCAGTTTTAACTAATATTTCAATAATCTTTCTTAATAAATTTTGCCACTATATAAAAACGTTGTTTTTAAAAACGTTGTTTTTAAAAACGTTGGTTTTTATCTCGAATTATTTCTTTTTTGAACACCGAGGGATACGTGAATGTATAATTAAAAATTATAAACTTTTTTGTGACTACTTAAGGCTCTCGTCTACCGGCCATTTTGATTCCGTGGCCGTAATGTTAATCCTATGGAATTTACTTTTGCTCTCAAATCTTTGCTATTCTATATATTTGAATGCAAAAAAGTACATTTGAAAATTTAAAATATAATGAAGGCTTCTACGGAATCACTTCTTTTTCCTACCGATTTAAAAAATATATATTTTTTTATTCTTATCTTAAACATTCATTTTTGTTTTTTCCTGTCTTTAAAAAATAATCGAAAATAGGGGAGAGAAAATGTTTCCGCAGAATTTTTTATTATTTTTTTGCTCTTTCAAATATACTTTATTGCATCCAGATAGATAAAATAGTAAAGATTTGAAAACGTTTGAAATTCCTTACTTTTAAAACAAAAGAAAGAAAATGGCTTGTTAGAAATCAAGAAATCAAAATGGCTGATAGCCGGGAACCATAAGAATTTCGGTTAACGATTGTAAATTTGATCATAAATATTTCCTAAGCAACTGGAGGAATTTTTTTATAGAGAAGTTTTGTTGCATGAATAATCCAAATATCTAAGTAATTCGAGATAAAAACCATCGTTTTTATATGGTGGCAAAGTTTATTAAATAATATGTTCAAATATTAGTTAAAACTGGTCGCAAATATCTAAATATTGCATTGTTAGGCAAGTAAGAACGGCTCCCAAAGTTTCAGAACTCTAACTTGATGGGAAGTTGGTTAAATTAACGATAGAAAATTTGATGACACACTGATACTCACACATATACACACCAAGTGAAATACATAACACATGGATCAATAAGTCCCGAGACTAACATTGAAAACAACATTTTTTTTGCAAAATTTTTTTTTATTCATCAACATAATCACCTTTTAGGATGATACAATCGTTCCAACGCTTTTCCAATTTTTCAATACCATGTTTATAAAAAAAAATATCTTTCGCTTCAAAATAGGCTTCAGTTTCAGCGATGACCTCCTCATTTGAGCCAAATCTTTTTCCCTGGAGCATTTTTTTAAGATCAGCAAAGAGCCAATAGTCACTGGGGGCTAAATCTGGCGAGTATGGGGGGTGGGGAAGCAGATCAAAGCCCAATCCGTTCAATTTTGCCATTGTTTTCATCGACTTGTGGCAGGGTGAATTGTCTTGGTGAAAAAGGATTTTTTTTCTCTGCATGTGCGGTCGTTTTCTTGCGATTTCCTACTTCAAACACACCAGCAAGTCAATATAATAATCACTGTTGATCTATTTACCTTTTTCGAGGTAGTCAATGAAAATCACGCCATGCGTATCCCAAAAAACTGACGCCATGACTTTGCCAGCTGACTGCTGCGTTTTCGGACGCTTCGGACGGCTTTCGCCAGCTGTGCGCCACTCAGATGACTGCCGCTTCGACTCTGGAGTGTAGTGATGTATCCATGTTTCGTCCATGGTCACGTAACGACGCAAAAAATCTTTTTTGTTGCGAGTAAATAGCGATAAACAGCTTTCTGAATCATCGACTCGTTGCTGTTTTTGTTCCATCGAAAGCAATCGCGGCAACCACTTGGAAAAAACCTTTTTCATGCTCAATTTTTCATGAAGGATAGTAAATACACTTCCATATGATATCTGTGTCATCTCAGCAATCTCACGGAGCTTCACTTTACGATCTTTCATTATAATTTTTGTCACTTCACTCACATTTTCCGGTGTAACGGCTTCCACAGGTCTACCCGAGCGTTCAGCGTCATTTGTGTCGGTACGACCACGTTTAAACTCGGCAAACCACCGACAAATCGTTGCTTTTGATGGACAAGAGTCCGGGTAACATATTTCAATCCATTGTTTCGCTTTCACGGTGTTTTTACCCATTAAAAACAATGTTTTATCAGAAAACGAAACTCGGTTTTTTCCATTTCTTAAACAAACTACCAAACGACTTTACTCCAACCTCGATAACTCAGCTGTTTCTGGTCCGATCGACTTAAAATTTTAACACGTTTCAAGCTAAGGTTAGTACTCTAGAAAGATCTGGTTACTGGTTTACTACGAGCGCCATCTCTGGGTTAGTCTCGGAACTTATTGATCCATGTGTTAAAAACGTTAAAACTAACTAAAATTAATTAATTCATCCGGTGAATTAAATGGTTGGAAGGCAGTTTAACTCACCAGCCTTTTCGACAAGAATTATTTGGTGGTATTTTGCCAAATGTGGATACCCTGGTTCGTTTTACGGACAACGTACAGCTAAAAAAATCGCCATGTTTGGCGCCAATGTTTGAAATCGCGCCAAGTGGTTGGGCTAAACTGCATTATTAAAGAAAATATTGGTTAAAACTTGTGGCAAATGTCTAAATATTGCATTGTTAGGCAAGTAAGAACGATTCCCAAAGTTTCAGAGCTCTATCTTGTTGGGAAGTTGTTTAAATTAACGAACGAAAATTTGATGACACACACACCAAGTGAAATACATAAAAACATTTTAAAAACGTGATATGTTTCTAAGAAATCTTTTTCATAACTATATTTTATAATTCATATTTTTCATAATAATATTAAGTTTTTAGTTATGTATTTTTTTTCATACTGAAATTACCTTTTTAGTAATGTATTTTTCATAATGATAATACATTTTTATATTTAATGAACTGGAAATAACTTTTACATCCAAGTCATCCAAACATGTTTAAAAAGTATTGAGTGGAAAATATATCATCGCGTACCTAATATTTGGCGTTAAAGTATTTATTCTTATAAGCACCCATTACCCAAAAGTTTTCATGCCGAAATTTAAGAATTTTGAGGTTTAGTTTTGTTATATGATGCCGTTATAACAATTTCTTTTTTTTTTTTTTTGAAATAACCAGCATCGATAATGAGAAAACCATTGGTAGTGTTCCCCCACCCTCCCACCGAGGAAAGATTCTGAACCCTCCGCTATATGCAGGTAGGAATTTCGCCCGAGAGGAGAGAGGAAGAGTATATTAGATATAAAGTGGAAGGTTCGATAGTGAGGAAACAGCAGCAGGTTTTCCTGAAGCGTTACAAGTCTTTTAGTTCTATAATAAGATATTATTTCACTATATCTTCGAGCCATAACGAGACATCACATTCTTTTTTTAGAAGTTTATGATGTTAGTTAATTAATGTATTAAAATCATCTTATTTAGTTCCTTTTCAGCCATTAACATAAATATTAGTTTTGTCTTGCTACCATGAACATTGCGAAAAGTAATAAATGCCTTATCCTCACTTTTTCTTTCGAACGACTGTACATTGCATAATATAAATATAATTACCTGGAAATTGGAAGAACAATTTATATCAAGATATACGTAATATATATTTTTTTCACTTTGGGAATTCTTTACATGATTTACTCGAATATTGTAGATTATTTGTGTCATAAATTATGTAGAAATTAAAAAAAATAATCTATAATATATTTACAAGTTATAATAATTTATCAGGAAAAGACGGTAAAATGAAAATATTTAATTTTCTATCCCAAAAATATTTGGGTAAATTTACATCTAATATATCTAAACATATTTTACGTATCATTAAATAATTAGTACAGACATGGCAACAATAATGATAATTTCAAAACTTTATACTTGAACTATAATTTAGAATCAGAATTATTTTTTTTAAATTGCAGAAACCATCTCGAAAGACCGATTGCATGCTGCATTTCTGAAAATAATATACATTTATAGTAAATATCTTTACTCATTAATCGATATAAAATTAATTTCAGCAAAGATATTTTTAGGAAATTAGCATTTTAGAAAAATGCCTTTGAAAACTGTTGTTTCATTAAGAATAAACTTTGCAGTATTTTTTAATATTTTAGTTCAGAAATGTCTCTTAGTAAATTTTTAATTCACCCTAAATAAAACTAGTTTTACGTGATAGAATTTTAAAAACCCAAAATTTAAGTCTTTTCACGTTCATACGCGAATGAAATAGAAATGGTTCAACTATTTTATAAACATAGACACTAAAAAAAGGAATCCAAACGCTGTATTTTAAATCTGTGTATCATTGTATTGACTTAAACACAAAAATGCTAGTACCCTAAAAAATTTCGAATTTTTTTTTATATTGACAAGTTAAATAACGGCTGCTTTTGTGTTAATATATCTTGAAACTGCCATTTCTTTTTTTTTGTCATTTAAAAAAATATAACTAGAAATATTTCTTGTGAACATAACCATGTAATTTCACAACTTACATACATTGAGAGTTTTTCTACAGACTTACTAATTTACTTAAGTAGATTTTTCAAAAGGTTTTTATGCTTAACTTCTCCTTTTTTTATTCAACAAATTAAATAAATGCTTGGGTAGAAACTATTCTGCATGACATTAACTTATCAAACACGATGTTTACATTTAAGTAAACTCAAAAATGTCTGTTTTGTTAGCCTCCGAAATTTCTTTCTAAATTTAAATAGTTTCTGAATAACTCGAGAAGTTTCTCAAGTAAAAGAAAGAGAAATATAGCGAAAGAGGAATTTAATTATCAAGAGAGCTGCAGCTAAGCCTTCCGCATTCTTTCGGGCTTCTTTTTTTGCCCTATCTTTTACCAAGAGATCAAAATTTATTAACATTCGAGTGCTTTCTTAAAGACGCGTGCTTAACGTAATACTCAGGTTGAATGAAGCGGGAAGCTGTGAGGATCATACTCTAATGAAAGTCCCGCTTCACTGAAGCAGTTATGTTTCATTTAAAAATAATTCGGCAAGAAGAAAAAAAGAATTCGATGAGAGAGCTTTTCACTTTCATGACGTCGGCTTTGGTACAGCAAAGTACTTGATAAAGGTTACAAAGTATTTAAAAAGTAATTATACTTTGAATAAAAAAAATTATAAGTAATTTATTTACTTGATAAAGGATACAAAATATTAAAAAAAGTAAATAAATTTTGAAGTTTTACTTAGAATAGTGGTAAACTTGGGATTAAAAACCAGTTATAAAGGAAATGTAATTTAGCTGTGAGTAAAATATTTTTAAATCGCTTAAAACTTAATACACATACACAAAAAAAATTTAGTTAATGATTACAATGTTTCTTTATTGTAACTTTTATGCAGCTGAAAATAGAGTAACATAAAATTTCTGAGTGTTTTCTAAATCTCTTCCGGGATTAAAAGATTAAATTAAAATGACAGTAATGGATACCTCACAAAACGTGTCTTATTACTCAGAAAAGAAATACATCTTATTTTAAAGTATTCTATTTATGTAAATTCCTCAAATTAATATCCACCCTTCCCCCTGCTTTTTTTTATATAAAGGAGGCAGTGTTCTGTATATCTTCTTAAGTAATAGGTCGTTTAGATTAATTTCCGCTTGAAACAATTTTAAAAATCGGAAATTGGTGCTTTCTAGCACCATTTTCAAAAATTCATCAAAATTCGAACTATAGTAGTTTACTCGTTCGAAGCGAAGTAGTCTTCATGAAAAATATGTTAATCACTCGATGCACGAAGGTGTAAAATTCGAGGGCTTGGCCAAAAATACGCAAAAATCACTCCAACTTCATAAACATCATTTCACTAAAAGGAATCTAAGACAAATTTCGAAAAATTGCTTTAAAGTGCACATAATCAACACCCATCATTTCAAAGTACCACATTTTGTGCGTCTAGATATCACACATGATCCTCAACATTTATGAAAACAGATATGTGTAGAATTATTTTCAACCTGCTTGAAAAATTATTACTTTTCCATTTATATATGACAAAGGCTTCTTTAGTTTTAAAACTGGATTCTTCTTGCAAATGTTAGTATTCAAACTAATTGAAACGTAAAATTATCATATTTGTAATACTTGAGTAGTTCCCAATACAAAGCAATTTACATTTCTTTTTCAATGAAGCAATATTTCTCAACAAAACATATAAAAATTACTACTATGCTTTGACATCTACAAAAGCTTAAACATGTTTCCTAGCATGAAATATTTAATGCATATTTTTGAATATTAATCAGTTGAATATGTATCAATTGAATTTTAGTAGAAAATTACATATATCAAATAGTTTAACATTACATCTCTGGCTCGTGTCGAATATATATATATATATATATATATATATATATATATATATATATATATATTGCCACAAAAATTAGCATTCCAAGAAGTAAGAGTAGGATTGTTACGAAGATTGGCTTCAGGCGGATATATAAATTATTGGAAATGTAGCGTTATTATTCATTGCGTAATGCCACCAGATGGTATTGAACTTCTCTCTTCTTGGATTATAAAACAGTGAAGTAGAGCTAGTTTGAGTGTATTTATTGAGAGTATTGTCGCAGAGGGACTCCATTTAGCTAAAAATGCCATTACACTGTCATCGGAGACAATATGATCAGCTGTCAGAGTACGAGAGGGAAAGAATCATAGGGATGATGGAAACATAGTGGTCAGCTCGGAGAGTAACTCGCCACCAAGGCCGTTCTGACTTTACTGTAAAGGTGTGCAGGGACTAATGGACAAGAGAGATGTCTGTTACTCGGCGACCAGCTCAGATCAATAGTCGAGAAGACCATCACATCAGACGACACTCACGCATAGCTCCAACTATCTCATTGTCCACCATCCATACACAGGCAGCACTTTCACTAAGGGTCTCTATGTATGTACGTACCATCGCGCCTGGCTGAAGGACAGTTGCTATCGCGGCGCCCATTTAGTGTACTGCCACTGACACCCACTCCCCGTCGCCTCTGTTTGGAGAGGTGTCGCTCTCGAATTGATTGAACTGCAACCGAATGGTATCATGTTGTCTTTAGCGACGAATCCACAATCAATTCGGGCAATGATTACAATCATGAACATGTGCAGATGCCCCGAGGATAACATCTCAATTCTGCCTTCGCCGACAAGCGACACAACTCCAGGAACTACTGTGATGTTAAGGAGTGCTATCCTATATGACACACGGTCATCCCGAATATTGATTCACGGCACCATGACAGCCCAGAGGTACATTCGAGACATTAATTCAGCTACATGCGTTACCATTCATGGCAGGGCTCCCAGAAGCCATTTTTCAACAGGAGAATGCTGACCCCCACACAGCCAGGCTTTTACAGGATCGCCTTCGGTACATTTCCATCTTTCCCTGATCTGCTCGATCCCCAGATTTGTTACCGATCGAACATATATAGGATGAATTAGGATGGCAAGTTGGACAGCCTACGAGTTTGGTCAAATTAAAAGCTCATTTACAGCTACTATGGAACGAGATATCGCAAGACATCATATAGGACTTGTATGCCTCAATGTCCGACCGAATAACTTCTTGCATTCATGCTAGAGGTGGCTCAACAGGGTACTAAAATCTCCATTCATTTGTAATTTTTCCTTCAATAAATGATCATCTTGCTTTGATTTTGTTATCACTTACGAACATCAACGTTGTACTCACATATATAATATTTCGTTTTATTTTGACAACTATTTCTTGGTGCTCAAAGTTTTAGGGCAATTAGTTATATTAGAGCTCCAGGCAACACTTCTGTTACACCTGGACCTATCGTCGTCAATTTGTTTATTTTTTTATTTCTTCCAATAATGCAATATACATCTCTCTCTCTCTCTCTTCTCTCTCTCTCTCTCTCTCTGTATATATATATATATATATATATATGTGTGTGTGTGTGTGTGTGTGTGTGTGTAGTATCTGGGGTGATGAGATTGTATATTCCGAATCTACAAAGGTTTGCTCTTATGCAAAGGGCTGGTTGTCTAGGGGAGGGGGTAATTTTATTACCGGATTTCATGGTGTTCTCGTAGAAATTCAATGGTGATGCTTACAGTAGTTTTACTTAAGTCTATTAGAAGAGATGATGAAGAGTGAAAGTATATATACAACAGGAGATGACGAATTAACCAGTTCATTGGAGAAAAATAGATGGCTGTCTCATTTAAACCATATCGGCGAAGGGAACTGGAAGGGCGAACGGCGCTGCTCCTGCATTCGGAGTGTACTTCCGACGCGGGTAATGCGAAGAAGAGAAGCGGAAAGTGGTGGAAAAGATAGCGAGAACGAAAGGTCGCTCAGTTTTTGTTCTAGAACAGGTGGAGCTGCATGAGATATCACATGACGCTGATCTATCGCATATCTGAGGAACTGGTTTTACAGTGCATTGGAAAATAAAATTAATTCTTTAATAATTAGCTGAAAAATCCTACACACACACACACACACATATATATATATATATGGGGGAATGGCCGATGATACTAATTATTCTAATTGAAGAATCAAACTTTGAATTAGCACAAACACATTTAATATCGACGTTTCACATTAACATTTAATTCACATACTAGGCAAGACGTTTTGCAATAACATTTAAAAACATTAAAACAATCTTCTTCAGCGTGTTAAATCATAAATCGTCCTGAGTCATCAACAAGGGTGTCTTCCTCGTTTCGATGACTTTTGTCGACTCTCCTTCAAGAGCGGGCTCCCTTCAGTAGCAGAGGCAGTGCTCTCTATGATCGGGTGTTTCTTCTACAAACCAACACTCGGCCCTCCTGGAAGAAGATGACATCAGCTTCTTGACTCCAACAACAAAAAAAGATCGTCTCAATCTAAAAAATAAAACTGAAAAGAGAAAATTCAAAAGCAGTAACAAGTTGATAATTCGAATAGCATTTATCAATCTTGGAACATCATCGTCTTCGGAAAACACTATCGTTTGTGAAGTATTATCGTCTTGATTTGTCAGCCGCTTCACTTTTCTCTTCTCTTTTTTTTTTCAACGTCTTCAAAAGACATAGATAAATTCAGTCATGTTTGGGGGAAAATAGTCATAATCGGGAAAAAGTCATAACTGATAGATTCACAGTCAAGTAAATGAAGTATAATTGAACATTTTATGTTTCACACCATCTTCTTATGAATTCTGCAGAAGTTGTAATCCGATGAAGATTTATATTTTTTGCTGCACTTTCAAACGATCCTAGGTGATTTGTGCGATACGTATGTAAAGGTATATCATCTTTATGAATTGGATGAAGCTTCCTTTTTTCTTTTCTTCCTTCTTTCCTTTCTTACGGTTTACATGAATACAATGCACACAATTAACTATTGGTCTTTTGATCTTTTCTTTCAATTTAGGAATAAAATAAAGATCTTCTAAGTGTTTTTCTGTATTTTTAACTTCCATATATCACTTTTCATGAGCATTTTTAATTATTTCAATTTGAGTACTTTCAGGCACAACTGTTTCTTCTTTAACGTCAACAAACTTATTTTCCGAAAAAGGTAAATGTCGCGGTCGTTGATATATTAGTTCATTATTTTTAGTTCAAATATTTAATTCTATGTTAGTTGATTTAATCTTCTTCAGTTGGTAATTTAATATAGATTGACGCACTTCATCTTTAATGGATTTTGAAATATTATAGCCTATATTTTCTTCAAATTCATCCCAATTAAAATTAACTAGCAAAACTGTTAAAATATTTTCTTTTACCAATCCATTTTCATTTATTAGAATTTCACCTTGCAAAATTACATCAAGTCCTATAATAGCAATATGCAGTATCACAACGTTTTCAATAACTCATAGGTCAGTAGTACACATAAAGTTATCTATTTGTATCTCACCCGTAAATGTACCTATGGGCTTTATTTTACAATCTCCTAATCCCTATAAAATTGAATTACATTGATTCAGTTCAATAATATTTAACTTTTCAAATATATATTTAGAAATTAACGCAGCTTGACTTCCAGTATCTATCAATGAGTTAATATTTAAATTACCGAAACGAACCATTTTGAACAGATATGTTTGTTTCGCAATATTGAGAGATTTTACGTTATCCTTGGGTTTGGTTTCCTTAGTTAATTCCGAACATTCAGACGCCTTATGGCCAAAGTTTTGACATTTGAAACATTTTAAACCTTTATTCTTATGCATACAAAATTTAGATAAATGTCCTTTACCACCACAATTAAAACAAAATTTAGTATTCTCATTATAATTAAGTGATCGCTTATGATTCACAAAGTTATTGAAATTTTAGTTAAAATTGGTCGTAAATATCTAAATATTGCATTGTTAGGTAAGAAAGAACGGTTTCCAAAATTTCAGAGCTCTAGCTTGAATAAAGTTGGTTAAATGAACAATAGAAAATTTGATGACACACTGATGCACACACGGACAGACACACACCAAGTAAATTACATAAAAACGTTAAAACTAATTAAAATTAATTCATTCATCCGGTAAATTAAATGGTTGGAATGCGGTTTACCCAAACCACCCTCAGCGACAAGAATTATTTGGCAGTATTTTGCCAAATGTGGGTACCCTGGTCCGTTTTACGGACTTAACGTTCAGCCAAAAAAAAAAAAAAGTCAAGTTTGGTGCTAATTTTTTAAATCACGCCAAGTGGTTAAGCTAAACTGCATTATTAAAGATATTCTTAGTTAAAACTTGTTGCAAATGTCTAAAAATTGCATTGTTACTCGAGTAAGAAAGATTCCCAAAGTTTCAGAGCTCTAGCTTGATGGAAAGTTGGTTAATTTAACGATCGAAAATTTCATGACGCACACACATACACTCCAAATGAAATACATAAAAACGTTTTAAAAATTGCTACTGCCACGGCGGTAACGTTAGGCACCGCCCCAAAATGTTTTCTAAGTACGCCAGTGAAATACTTCTCATCAAATCTGCATGACAATATATTGTCATATTAAAATTGTTATAAATATTCCCTGGACCATACCTATGATATAGATATGGTCCAGGGAATAGATTCAAATATTTTTTTGAAATTTCAAATTAATTAATACGACTTTAATGACATGAAATCTTGGGAATTTTTTTGTAAAGCTTAGCAGAACTTTAAGAAAATAATAACTTATCAAACGCAAGAATAGTGTCAAGTATTTAAGAACAATTATTTCTACAGTATAATGATTTAAAATTATGCGTGACAATCACTACAATTTTTTACTGTATAAGGCAATTACTATTTTTATGAATTTGTTTGCTAATTTATTAGTATCGCACTTAGAAATAATACGAGGACTATTGACGTAATTTTAAGGTATCCTTCTGCGTTCGGTACCATGATTTTGAAAAAACGTATAAATGAATATTTTTTTATATTTAGTATCATCTGAATTAGAATGTACATTAAAAAGCATTTCAAAAGTTTTATTACAAAGAAAAATTTTTAAAATAATTTTTTTTTAGCATAAAACAAGAAAAAAATACCACATTTTCAAAATATTCTCCTTTCATGAAAAATCTTTCTATAACATTGTTATTCAGCTTATGTATTGATATGACACCTGTATAGAGCCTGAACTAGGAATTTTTAATAATTCACATTATTTTTTCAGAGTTATTAGTAGTCAAAGTAACAATACGCGTTTTTTTAAAAAGTCCTCCACTCTTTTGCATTAAAATGTGAATAAATCCACTTATATACAATACATTACAAAAATCCTATTTTAGGATCTTAAGAATAATATGAAAAACATTTCTACAAAATTATATCAGTATATAGAAAAAAAACATTTGAGTTATTACCTTTCAAAAATTGTAAACACACTGAAAATTATATTCTTCAGAAAGTGGATTTAAAGTTAAAACTTGTTCAGAAAGCAATGGAAATGTCTGATGTTAAAATACTTATAACTTGATTTCTATGCACCCTAGCTACAAATGGAAGGTAGCTTTAGAAAGAGAAGATTTCAAATATTTTAATGGATAAATAAAAAAAAATGTTTGGTAATTTCTCCGAAATTTGAGTTTTTAAAAGGATAATAACTTATCAAAGGATAATAACTTTAAACGTAGTCGGGTACCTTAAACCTCTGTCAAATGACGACGACTTCTGAAGTGGAACTTCCCTCTCCTAGCTTCCACACCACGTTTTCAGGGAGACTTGGGTCCACTTTATACTATTTTTACGAAAAATAAAGCTTCATTTATTAAATAGCTTATGGAACTAATTATTATTATAGATTTTAAATTAATACCAGTATTTTGAAGCCAGTTATTGACAATTGACTTATGGGGTATTTTTTTTAAAAAAACTGATACATTTATTATAGACATAATTAAAGAATTTTTATTTCATTTGAGAAATTAGAGACAGTATAAAAAAATGTCAAAGTACTGGATTCATGACATCCTTTATTAATATATAGATAGATAGAGAGTCTAAAATTGATCCAGGTAAGGAGATTTGAAAACTAGTCACTTTGATATATTATTATTCAATTTTGTGTGACATTTTCCTTTTTTTCTTTGGAGAAAGTCCAAAGTACAGTAAATGAATGTTTTGCAGGTCAAAGCTGCTCAATCTCGAAGCGAAGCGGATGAAAGCGTCGAAACCAAAGATCAAGCAAGAGGCGAACTTAATGCCTTATTAGAAAAAATTAAGTCCCTTTACCTCCAGAGTACGTCCGCAAACATGAAGTCCAAACAATACATTGAAGAACCTGTTGAAAGCGATGTTTCCGAAAAAATAGAAGCGAGGGATACGTTGGAAGGTCAAGGAATAGATGATTCAAATGCTGTGGATTTCAAAGAGAATCTCGAGAGGAAAATATTAGAACTTCTCATGTTGGTTGAATATATCCGAATGAAGGTAAAATTTATTTTAATTCATTATATATTTTTGTTTAGTTTGTTAAATATTTCTGAAATGATAAGTTACAAAAATGACTATTAAAACAATTTGAATTATAATATTTGCTCCTAAATGTAATTCAAAGAATACAAAACCGAGATTTAGATATTAGAGTTCTAGAGTTCATATGAACGACATAACAGAAAATAAAAACTATAGTAATTATTTTTATTTAAGTAACTGATTTCATCATGAGATGAAGGAATCCTCAATTTTAAGTAAACATAATGATGCGGTAACCTCATCTCTGAATTAGATATAACTAATATCAT
>BMAW01072929.1:0-25594 GCA_019974015.1 Nephila pilipes
CCTTTTTATTAGTAACTCGATTGAGAAAACAAGTAATAAGGTAATTATTTTGATCCTTTTGTCTTTAGTCTTTTACTCTGTTTAAATGAAAGTATTATTTTGAGTAAATTGTTACTGTTTTAAATGTGCAGCGCTTGCGGGTACTTCCGCTCAGTTATAATAATTTAAAGAGTAAAAAAGTTGGTTGGCAGAAAAAAAAAAGGAAAGGGGGAAATGCTGCGCTAATAATACTAGGGCAGAATTAAAAGCTCTAAAATCTTTATAACTGGTTATTTTAAATAGAACACGATTGAACAGTAAATATTGTGGACTAGCCAGAATACCCGTTCTTCGCACGCCTAAATTAGAAAAAAAAATATCACAAAAATAATAATTATGAAAAGAATTTATTTAAAATAAGAAAATCAATACATAGTCAAGAATAAAAGTACAACAGAATATAAACAATAATAGTTTACACTGAGGAACTTAAAACCATTACTTATAAATTCGGAAAAAAAAATTGGAAATTAAATTTAGTTCTGCAAGAAGATTGATATTTATAGTTTTGTTCTGAAAAAAGTAAATGTCTATCAATGATGCGTGTAAGAGTGCAGTTAATGAAAGGTTAGATATTACACATTACGTTGTTTAATTAGAAAAATTGGAACAGAAAAGGAACACAATGCTAAGAAAAGCACAGTAGAATATAAGTAAACAATAATAATTAATATAATAGAGCTTAAAATCATTATTTATAAACTGGTAAAAAAAATTGTTTCTAAAAATTATTAGTTATTATTTTGTTCCGCAAGAATTCAATAATTACAACAATAAATTAAGAAGATCTATTAATTAAAATTAAAACATTTTTTCTCTGTGGTTCACTTAAAATTACTCAAAACATTATTTAAAAGTTGGTCCTAATTAAAAGAACTTTTTATGCTTCGAGCTGAATTATTATATTTTTGAACTCGCCCGTGTGTAGAATTAGTATACCAGCTAGTGAACAATAATCGACACAACTAAGGAACCTAAAATAATTTTTTATAAACTGGAAAAAAATTGTCCTAAAAATTAACAATTATTATGGATCTTATATTTAGAGGAAACTATGAAAGGAGTTCTAAAACACAGAGAAATAATTTGACAATGAGCAACTGTTATATTGAGACGAAGTATTAAAAAAATCTTAAATGGTTTTTCAATGGTATATTGTGGTAATCAACACTAAGTTTTTTTAAAAAAATCATTTATTATAGATATTTTTAAAAGTGTTAATAAATAAAAAAGTTGATGAAAACAGAGAGTTGGTGGTAGTACGTAATCATAAGCATGTAGTAAAGAAAGATTAGATATCAATATGTCAATAAGTTTAATTACATTATGTATAAAGTTTTCTAAGAAATCATAGAAATTACCATACATTTGACTGAAGTATCCAATAGCCGGATGTAACCAGAGAAGCAAACGGCCACAAAATACCCACCAGCATGCTCTAATATAACACTGAATTAATTTTGTTTTAAGATTTAACAACTAAAGTAGTAATGTTTAAAAAGACGAAATTGTTACGATGCTATTATCATTCGAAAAGATTTCCATGCAGTGCATTTCTTATTGTTCGACTGGTACAGGGCAATTGTTTCATCTTTAATTTAGAATGAAAGGAATTTAAGGTTAGTTTGTTATTTTAGACGATTGAGCAACAATTAAATACCAAGAACTAAAATTAAAATTAAATTATTAAAATCAAAATAGAATATAAATGCAAAGAAAGGGTATACAATGAAGGCAGCCTAAAAATGTGCAATAATTAAAGCCAAAAGAAAAAAATAGACAAACAATAAGTAATAAGTATATATAAAGTTTCATAAGTTAACGGTTAATCAAAAGCCTTGAATTAAAATTAATTAAGAGCATTGATAAAGTTTCTTATCCGTCAGATTAGGAGAGGGAGGTGCCAGCTCGGGTGTCGTCCTCGTCACTTGACCGAAGTTCAAAATTACGAGATTTGTCGTCAATAGCCCTTGTGTTGCTTCTAGCGCAACGCCAATAAAACTAATCAATCATCTCCATCAGTACAGATCTTGGACATAGTCTGTGAACATTTTTAATTAATAACCTAGAAATATTTAATACTCTTTTTATTAATATAGATTCTAGAAATATGCATATAAAACTAAAATAGAAGATGAACCCAGTGTCATATAAATAAATGTATAAATATAAGTTGTAACAGAAAAATAATAACACTAATGTCAACACTAATGAACTTAAAATAATTACTTTCACAGTGAAAGTCTATTACTTGTGCTATTCATAATAAAATATTTAATAGGCAGTCTGAAATAGAAAAATAAACAATAAATATCTATCAACTGGCAGCCTAAACAAAAAAAAAAAATTATAATTGGCATTTTTTAGACTCACTTTTAACATTACTTCTGATATGCAACGGAAAATAAATCTGACGTCAGAGTTATGCGACCTCACTACAAATCATGCGACAAACCAAACCATGACAATTTCGTATTACGCATTTAAAAAGCTTAAAAAAATATAAAGCAAATTTAAAAAAAAAAAAAAAAAATCGCCCCGGTGTGGCCCATAATGAATCCCCATAGTTTTTTTGTCCCAAGTTTATTGCCACTGTGTTTTGTAATCTTTCAACAACATCAGCCACGCCTCCTTTTTATTCTGCACATGCACAATGATGGCAAAATCTACTTTAAAGTTAAATTTAAAAATTTTAAGGCAAGTTTCTCGAAAATGCCTTCTATGAAAACTCATGCATTCTCTGTACCAAATTTCACACTTCTGTATTTTGTAATCTTTCCGCTATAACGTCCCCATCCCTCCCACAAACTCTACCTTTTATTAATTATAAATGGTAGCTCTCTGAGATTTTTTTCTCCCATTTCATTTTATATAATGACAATTAAAGTATTCCGTAGTACTACATTTAAGAAAGATTTCTTTATACAGCAAAATATCTGGTTAAGGAGGAACGTATTTTATTTCTTTATGATAAAAGTATATTACGGAACACTGAAATAAAAAAAATGAGGAGAAAGGTTTCCTTTTTCGAATAAAATCTTTGTTATACTGACTTGTTAAGAAATCATTCTCGTTTTTTTTTCTTTAAAAAAAACTCCTTTTTACTTTTATATTTGAATTTTATGAACTTATTATTTTTCATATGATGAAAAATAATTTACATTTCATTAAATAATATCTTTTGAAACTTTCTTTACATTTTATGAAAAAAAAAATTATGTTCTGTAATTTTTTTTAGAAAACTCGTTCATAGTTAAAATTCAGCATTTAAGGATTATTTATACTTTATATAATGAAACATTATTTAAATTTCATGAATAAATTATTTATATTTTTTGAAAGATTATAACTTTTCTTTCTTTGAAAAGGTAATTTTTTTTTATTTCATTTTGGAAATTAAATAGATAAATTACGTTCATCTTACGTTACTTCACTACGTTTCTTACGTATTACAATATACAAAGTTATAGAAAAATATGTTGTTATTGATAACGATACAAAACTTAGGTATTCTACGATTTGGTTTTGGATATTCAAATAAAATGTAAGAAATTCATTTCCAAAACTTTTGCCATTCTATGATAACACTTCATAAGTTATTATATAGAAAGTATAATTTTGCTGATTATTTGTGTGAGTTTCTTAGGAATATAAAATAAGCTTTTGAAATATAAAACATATCCTTTGTTTTTCATTTGTGATTTAGCTATAAGATTTTACTACAAAAATTACTACTTCTTATTGAATATTTTTCTATAAATTTTTAAGGAATAAGAAATTTCCTAAATATAAAATAAGTGAACTTGTAATTTTTCAATTATGTTTGTGGTGTACTATACTTCTTAAAATGAATTAATAACAACAATAATAATATTAGTTCTATAGAATAATAATGCCTTATTAATAATAAATTAGGCATTATTGTTATTTGAATAAACAGTGCATTGAATAATCTTTTGCTTATTTAATAACAGAGTGTTACAAAGTTTGTTTTGAAATATAAGACAAATATCGATTTTTTTAAAAAGTATTCTTTTAATTTAGAATACTGCCCCAAACATCTAATATCCAAGGCTCAAATTCAAAAATCTTATAACTTCTTCTTCTTCTTCTTTTTTTTTTTTTTTTTTTAAAAAAATTCAACTATCCTTACATTTATTTGTGTTTTCTATATTTCTTAATTCAGTATAAATATTTCGTTGCTAAAAGAATGACTATTCCAGATAGTAGAATGCATATTTTTACCTCTAAAATTAAACTTAGTAGATAATAAATAGATCACACGCACAGCTAGGTAGTAAAATTTTTATAGAATTTTAGTCTTGTTAAATTTATAAACAAAAAAAAAAAAAAAAAAAGATTTTGCAATGAATGTTATGAGTAAATGATATTGCAACAGCGTTTGGGGGTGCATTTTCAAGAGAGATAGATAAATTCGAATTAAATTTAAAGAAATTTGGGGTTTTATTTTTGAAAGTGGACCTTGTTGAAATTTTACAATAAGAAAATAGCAAAAATTTAAGCAAATTAAAAAAGAATTATTATGAAACATAAATTATCTATGTTATAACCATTATTTGTTATCTGAATTGGGAACTTTCTACTCCAATTGCCAGCTACATCAAGTTGAATAAAATTTAGTTGCACTAAATAGTGAATCTCCAGCTCTGAACTGTCCTTCCCCGTGTGGGAGTTTTACCATGAAATGTTACCTCTTTCTCCATCGTCCTTATGCATAGGGTCACCCAAATATGCATCTGGGCTGTAATTATGTCACACATCGAGAGTACGGACCAAGCTTGGTTGATTACAGATAACCAAGTCCTATCTGGGTGATTCAAATCCTTTACCCTCCCTTGACTCATCTTCTGACCTCGCCTAACGGGACATCGAGCAGAACCGACCCAACCATTCCAATGAGTGTCCTAGAATCACCATTGTTCTGCTTCGAATACGACCTCGAACACAAAAGGGGGACTTTTGGGTCGGGGCCTGGGCAAGGGTTAAAATCCCGGCCAACTAGGGTCAGAAGCGGGAAAAGCGGTCGTCAGCCTTGGATGGGGTCAGGGAACGCAGAATCGGGGTCTACGACTGCGGGCGACCCCGATTCGGGTGTGTCCTTTCACTTTTCGGGTGGTTTCGTTTTCGCTTGTTCCCCTTTTTTTTCAAGGTCTTGTAGAATGGTCGGATCGAAATGAGTTGGTGTCCCCCATGCTTCGAGAGGGTCGCGGTCATACTGTGTTGTTGACTTTTTGTCTGGGCACGGGATGTTATCCGAAATGAGGATATTCAAAACTGTTAGGAAAGGAATGGGTACAGGAAGGTTAGAGAAAAGAATTGGTTCAGTGACTAAAATTTTATTCCTAATCTGATTTTCATAGATTTCTTTTACATATTTTGTTTGAAATATTGCTGATTAAGATTTTTACGGAGAAAGGCAGTCTTCGATGGGGAATATTTGTGGCTCCGAAAGTCTATTTAATGTTTTCTTTCTCAAATGATACTAAATATGACTTAAGCTCGGAACGCTCAGAGAAAAAAAAAATGTTCGAACATTAATATCGCATTCTGACCAATGCCAATGTATAGAGAACAAGTGATTTTAATTTAATTCTCTCTTTTCTGTACGAATCAATTTAAATTTTCATAAACAAAAATATGTTTTTAAAATAACGCTTCAAGCATTTGTAACATGTAAAATTAAGGATTTTTAACATTACAGTGAAAAATTTGCATTTTAAGTGAATACTTTCAAAACTTAACGGCTTCATTATTTTAAACGAATTTTATAAGTCACGCGTATCAGTTTTGTAGTATTTTCTGAAAAACAAAGAGTTCTATGTTCAGGTTCTGTGTGTTTTTCGACACGAAAAAACTATCTAAGAATTAAACAGATACTTCCACAATATTCCGAAAAAAAAAATTATTTAGCTTAGAAACAACTAAACTTTATTCGATTTTTCCTGTTTCCATAATGTAGCAAAAAATTATCGTGTGTTTTAAAATTTCATTCTATTGTAATAAAGAATTTTTTCTTCATATTACTGTTTTCAACGCATTATAATTCCTAATACCATATTTTGAACAAGTCGCTGATACATTCAGGAAAGTGCCATCCAAGATAAACATCTAAATAAATTTAAAAAACAATTTATCTTATAGTAAAACCAAGACTGAATATGTTTTTAAATTTTGTTCATAGACAAGGCTATTTGAAACCTTATTAACTGATATATTAAGTACTAAACTGCAAATAAAATTGTTTTGTTTTCGCTCGTAAGTTCGCTCTAAAGTTCGCTCTCGTAAGTTCGCTAAAACTAAGTTTTCGCTCGTTTCACTTAATTTGTCTGTTGTTTTTCCTATTTTGATTATGATTAAAAAAGAATAAGAAGTGCTATTTTAAAATAATAGATCTTGTTACAATGAATTATTTTATGTAGATTTGAAACTGTTTCAATGTTTAATCTTATAATTTATTTCTACATAGAATTAGACATTTCTGTTTTACTTAATAATATAATTCAAGATAATTTAGCTATTATAAAGTAGGAATTAGTAAATGATTTGTTATCGGACTTTATACGATGATTATTCAAATCCACAGTTTGGGTGAGGGAGAAGTAATGTAATATCCATGTGCTATGACTAATAAATGAATTTTTGTACTCTTTTTTTCCCCCCTTCAAATTCAATTCAATTCTTCAAGTTCAATTAATCTAAAGACATATCTCCCAAATATTTTTGTCTTGATTTGAAATTTCTTTGAAATCAATTAAGATCCGGAACTTCAATCCGTAAATGACTTAAAATCCATATTAGTCATTCTGACTGAATGAATAAAAAAATGTTGTTACTAAATATGCATAAACCGAGTTTTTAAATGATATTCTTCGCGAAATTGATTTTAGTATCGGAAAAAGAAGTTTATAAGTTGTTGAAACAAAATATGAACAAATCAGATGATGTTTGAATTGAAATTTTTTTTTTTGAAAAGGTATAAAGATATCTCTAAAGCACATTCTTTTTTTAAATAAAAATAATTTATGTTTTATATTTTATTACACAAAAATAAAGTTTTAGCACTAATGACTATTTTTGATTTAAAATTATGGTAAAAAAAATGGAAATGTATCCAGATGTTATTGGGGACTTCATTCATATTATAATAATATTTTGTAATAATATTATAATTATGTTATTAATATTGCAATCATCTTTAAGAGATATACTTGAATTGTAAATTCTTCTACAAACTAATTCAAAATTATTACTATGTATTGTTTTCGTAGATTTAATTTTATTTAGTTTTATTTAAAAAAATAATTTTGTTCCAGTGTATGTAACTGTTAGCTCAGTTATACCATTAGTAATTATTACATACCATCTATGTGTGTATGTGTGCTAGTACGAAACAAATATGTCCATATTACTTCTTCTACAAGAGATGGCAGCACGATCTAGTCAATTTCAACACGCACACATATTTTGCTCTCCTTTCCCGCTTTTTAATACATACATTATAATTCTTTTCCATCACTTTTTTGAAAATATCAACACACCTCATATTTTTTATTAAAAAATATTTTACAAATTACATTTAAACATTGAGTATCTTACAGTTGTTTTATTATGTCTCACAATTTTTATGCTTTGCATCATGAAGGCAGAGATTTTATGGGAATAGTTTGTAAAAAAATTCCCTCTTTATTTCGATTAGGCTCTCCTAAATTTATGAGTCTTTCCAGATGTGGATAAGAAGGATGATATATAAATTCAAATAATGTATTGATTTTATAACTAGTACAGTACTTAACTCTTCATTTGAGTTTCATTTAAATCTATCAAAAATTTCCAGAGAAATTTTATTTAAATGCGTTTTTTCCCCCATTTTCATAAGTAATTTTAAGCCATGTTAGGTTTCATTTTATGGTTTCGCGTTAAAACTTTTGCAATTACTTTTTTTTAAATTTCGAAGGCAATACTATAATACTTTTTTTTTTTTTTTTTTTTTTTTTTTTTTTTTTAATCACTGTTATGAAAATATCAAATTAATTTTATTTATTTGTTATGAATTCTAACGTCCCAAGTGATTTTCCTTAAGAAGAAACTAAGCTGTACGTGTAAAAACAAATTACTTAATGAAACTGTACTCATAGTGAGTCATTTGTTGATCGTATCTTGATGCCTCTATCATGGATCGTATATTTGTGAAATCAAGAAAAGTTCCTTTTTTCTTCTTTTTCTTTTTATGAGTTTGAATGGAGATGACGTGGCTTCGAGCTACTCTATTTAGTGTTTATTACCGCCATCAAAGTATAGAGCAACAACCTTTTTCTAGAGTAGGAAATCGAAAGAAAATAATTTCCAAATTAATCCAAATAAAGAAACACATTTTTACATGTATCCTTCTTAACTTTGGTTGCGATATCCAGGTGGTCATAATCGCGATCTCATGGTCGTCGTTATTTCAGTCGAATCGGGAGTCCGAATCCTGTTTCCACTAAAGACCCATCGTGTAGAGGGGCTGATGCACGTTAAATTTGTCGAGGTTTTAAGTCCTCCCATTGGCGGGATGTGGAAGTTTGGAGAAAATGGAACAATTTTAGGTGTCTTGACCGTGTTCAAAATTTTTGGATCCGTTCCCCAAAGCTCTCGTATAGTTTCCGAGTGTGACGTATGCTTACGAAGATTTTATTGGAGACAGTGGGATAACGTGGGGGGAGGGGTGCAGAGTGGACCATAGCCCTGGGCGGCACAGATGCGGGGGTGGTTGTGAGCTCGGATATTACTTGATTGGATATATTGATATTACTGTCTGCATTATCAGGCCATGGTCATTCGATAAGATAATCGTATAACACTGGAACTACATAGATACTTACGCCGAATTTCAAGGCAATTGGAAGTGGTTCAAAATAGAGTCGTAAGATTCGTTCTAAGCAAATATTCTTACATTTATGTGAAATTAAATAAAAAAAAATTGTCAAATATTTTAATCGGAATAAGAAAATAAATTACGCTTCTTGAATTTCGAAACGGACACAGCCGACCACGATCTGCTGTTGTCCCGCAACAAATTCCGATTTGATTTTGAATTATTGTCTCAATACTCTTGGCGAGTGACATTTAAATTATTTAATATTTTTGCTATTTAGAAGAGCGGTACACCGCTGATATTGTTTGTTTTAGATTTTAATAAAGTTTCATGCTACAACTATTTTTGCAATAACTAAATTTGTTAGTTTTTGTAAAGTCAAGTTTATTTGTTTTATACGATTCTTCAAATATAAGAGTATTTAGGTAATTGCTTGTTTTGTTTATTTTTAAACTTTTCAATGGCTTTACGGTTTTACCCATATAACGTGTTATTATTTTTTGTAATGTATTAAACGATAAGTAATTTAATTATACGCGTGCGCAATGCATTCGTGATATTATTATTTTTTGTTTATATAGGAGGGCGGCAAATTTAGAGTTCGCCCCAGTTGCAGAAATCCACTACTGTTCGGAGAGCTTAGCCTTATTTGGGTCTTGATTTCTGATAAGAATCAATTGTGAAAGATAACATGAACATTGCTTTCTACATTTTACCAGAAAATAAGAAAAAATAAGGATGCAATAACATTAAAAGATAATTAGAATTTAGATTTTATGAGATGAAAAAAAATGTTAAAGGTAGTTACAATCTAAGTTACTAGTGAGTGCTTCTATTGTTAAGTAACGTCGACAAATTGGGGATATAAGCATTTCAACTGCAGTTAGGATTTTCAGAGCAAGATCTAGTGCCTTGGAGTCTGACCTGAGTGTTTGCAATTTGATTAGCTGCTTGGATCACTCTCATTGGAGGAATCATTAAATTTTACTTCATTGGAGGGAAATTTTTTTTTCAAGTTACGATCGGATTGATATGTTCATAAACAATAAGTAATCAACTATGAATCAGTCAAACCGTATTAATTTTATACCATAAAAGGAACCAGTAAAAGATAATTTTTTTTTATTTTGTCTTAGTTTGTTTCATAGTAAATCCGTGTGAAAAAGATATTTCTGCATGTGCTCCTACCTCAACTAAACACGATATTAAAAATAATCAGTTATATTTGATAAAAGGTATAAGTTTTTAATTTTGCTTGATTTTTCAAATCAACATCTTATCAGAACTACGCAGAGCCACTTAAGTCTAGTGGATATAATAATAATAAAAAAATCTACAGTAAACAAAAAGAGTTCAGAGAAATAATTGCAAAAACTCGTTACAGAATTTACACATTTGATTCTTGAAATTAATTCGAGATATCGAGGAGACCGTTACAATTTTTAGCTCTGAACAAATTTCTAAAATCACATGTCTTCCACTCATAGAGAGGGCGTAGTCACGAATTTCGTATCACATGTCTTTTTCTCCGTAAAAGATACAATCATAAGGTCTTTATTGATTTATCAATGCTTCGGGTTTTATTTAACTCTGCAATGGGCTATTAATGGCAGTGTTGGAACAACCCAGAAGTCATCAGTAAAGGAAAACCATATAGTTTTTTTTTTTTAAATGTAATCCATTGACGTTTATTTTGAATTGCGATTGAATTGAATTGTTTGTCAATTGAAAGATAAACTCTATTTAATGAAAAGTTAGGAGTGGAGTTTTTAAATCATAAAGTGAAGTAAGAGTTAAAGATAGAGAACTATCATAAAATCAACTTCATTTATGCTCTTAGCCAATAATATCTACATCATCAATATAATTAGAACATAAATATTGCACTGGTTAGAAACATACTTGAAACTAAATAAAACTAGAAAATTAAACGCAGAAAAAACTTATATTTATTAAGGTTAATAAATCAAAGCATATACACGGTTTTTATTACTGCAGTATGTGAAATTCCGTTTATTTACGTTCTTGACCAAGAAAAGAAAAATGAATTGCGAAAATATTATAATCTCAAAGATAAAAAAAAATTGCTTTAGTTTATTAAGATTTTAATGAAAACCAGAATAGATTTTCATGACTGCAAGACTATACAAAAATCATTTTGACATGCTGCAAAAACATCTTTATTTAAGTTTTAGCTTAGTGGCTCTAAAATTTGTCCTGAATGAGCTCCGTGGACGTGATCTGAAGTCTACGCTTCCTCGACCATGACTAAAAATCGAACGAACCCATCAAAAATCAGACTTTTTTAAGCCTTGGTGATCGGAATTTCTTACTAGAGAAGGACAGAGTAATCGATAATTTTTAAGATAACATCTAAGTTAATTTTTTTTAACAATTTTTTTTTTAACGTAACATTAACTTTTTTTTTTATTTTGAGTGCTACGAAGCTTATAATAAATGTGAAATAATAGTCACTTCTCTTCACTTGGTTTTGTAAAGAGAAATTTTTTATATATATTTCTCTATTAGTAATTTTAAATTAAGGAAGTTTGGATAATTTAATTGAAGTTTGGAAGTTTAAAGTAATTTAAATGAAGTTTGGATAATATTTTTTAATTTCTCAATTAAATAAAAATAAAATAAAGTAATTAAAAATAAATAGTAAATAAACAATAAATAATAATAAACAACAAATAATAATAAATAATAATAAACAACAAATAACAATAAATAATAAATAATATTAACTAATAAATAATAACTAATAAATAATAACAATAAATAATGAATAATAACAATAAAATAATTAACAACAATAAAAAATAAATAATAAATAATAATAACAATAAAAATAATTAACAACAACAATAAATAAATAATAAATAATAATAACTAATAAATAATAACAATAAATAATGGATAATAACAATAAAAATAATTAACAACAATAAAAAATAAATAATAATAAACAATAAATAATAATAAATAATAAAAAAAATAAACTATTTCTTTTACTGAGAAGGAAAGTTAATTATCGAAATTATATTTGGAATTATAGGTTTTATGTGAGCATATTTATATACATCTCGAATAATATCTCTCAAAACTGCTGAATTCAAAGCATTTTATTGATCCTCATATATCTCGGAAAATTAACGGATGAAGAACTAGTCTCCGAGTAACTAAAACATCTAATGACTTCAGATTATCGATAATATTCTTCAGAAAATTTTTTGATAATAGAATGGTTGTAATTATCTTTTTGTTTGTTATTTGCATGAAAATACAAAGCTATTTATTACATTCAATAAGCTCTTTTGTAAATAAATGAACCTCTGATACCCTCCACCTACCTTTATTGTAAAATTTTCATGCTAATGTTCGTGATTGTCTGTTGAGAATAATCTTGAAGTTGAGATACTTTTCACTCTTTTTTCCCTTTCTTGAAAATCCCCTTCAAATCGTTTGCTTTCCCTCAGGGGTACACGTATCTCAGTTTAAGAGCAACTAATAATAAAATAAGACCAGTGAATGGTGAGGGAAAAATAGTATCAAAATCTTATAAGGTCAAAAATCTTTAATTTAATAAGATTAGCAAATCAGGCGATGCTTTCACGGCTGCAGTGAGTGAAAATCACCATAATTTTTTTGTCCTAAACACTAAAATTACATCAATGAAATTAGAAAATAACATTAAAATCTCAAATAGATGAAAGAAACTTTCAGTGTATTGAGATTATTAAGAGGAAATAAAATTTGTCATCAGTTTATAGTACTGAAAAGCTATTTTCTTAGACAAGCCAACAGGTATAAGCATCATTCATGAAACCAAAATATTTGGTTATTTTTAGAATATGTGCATCTAAAAAATTATATTGTACATTCACTTAAGATTAAAATCCCTTAAGAGACGGTTAAAAGAATAGATAGAGAAAAAGCACCAACAATAGCAGAAAAAAAAAGAGACAGTTTTGTTTTTGATGCCAGTACAAACAAGGTAATCTTTAATTTTTGTTTTTGATGCCAGTGCAAACAGTACGAATAATTTTTCATTTCCCATTTTCTTAATATTGAAAATGACAATACGATAAAAACTAATTGCAGTAAATAAGTATTTTTTTTAATGAAAGTTATTTAAGTAACTTTATCATTAGCAATACAAAAACAGTTTTCCTGAATAAGTTATAAAATGTTTTAATTTTCCTATGATTTAGATCATCTCTGCTGCGTTGCCATGGCAATACAGCAGGCAAGATTAAAAGAAGTGTTATGGTAGAAATGCTTACCGTTCGAGAAATGATTTTTGATTAGATTTCTCCAAGCAGTTGGTCCATCTATACATTATGCTTTGAATTAAAAATATTCGAAAAGGAAAAGACTTGGATATTACTAAATGGAAAAGAAATTAATGCTGCGATTGACACTCAGGTTATTTATTAACCCCTTCCAGATTCAATATACCCCGAATTTTTGGGTCAAAAATATCAGTTTATTTATTTATTTTTACAACCAAGTATTTTCTATGCGATTGAACATTTGGCATACGTTTTTCTAAAAAACCCTCGTGCAAAATCGGGCAGGATTTAATTTAACTATTATACCATAATTTTGAAAAAAAAAAAAGAAAAAAGGTTTCAATAAATCGTAATGTGATTTTTTTTTACAAAAGTGGCTAATTAATGGAATAAACAAGTATTTTTAATTTAACCTTTGTGTATGATTTGTATTTTAAATATTTGAATGCTTTATATCTTTACAATCGGAAGACAATGTATGCTGCGTGTTTAATACATGTTAATTATTATAGCTTGAGAATCATTACTTAAATCATTGTTTACCTTAATAATAGTGGTGTTGCTGTAGGAATACTGATAAAAACGTATTCCGAAGAGCAAGAAAAATGGACATGCTAAGTGAATTTAAAATTGGAATGTAATATTGTAAGAAATAATTGCGACTACTTTTCAACTGTTCATGTTACATGAAGATAAATTGTTTAACAAAATGAAGTGCTTTCCGAAAGAGATCGAGGTTTGGATAAATTTGGTGATAAGTATTAAATTAAATAAAATAATTTTACTTTAGAAGATAAAAAAAATATTAATTTTTACGTTAAAAATTATGCCTAAATTAAGAAATTTCTTCTTATTATTTTTTAGATTTTTAATCCAGTTTTTAATGTAACAAACCTATTTTATACAAAGAAGGTCCAAAAAGTACTTGTTTTTGACAACATATAGTGTTGCTAAAGCAAATTGGTGTTATTATTATAAGCGCTGTCATTTCTTAAACGATTTCAAAACAATTCTGGTTCATAGGTTAGCATTAATTTGGCAGCCATTTGCAACCAAATCAAAATTTTATTGGTGCGACGAGATGTCGTCATTTTGTGTCGAGTTGTCACCATACATGACAATTAGATTCGCCATAATGCACTGGAAACCAAGCAAAAATCAAAACAGTATGTTGATTCCGGTGAGTCTACTCTAATATGGCGAAATTGTTCTCATCGACCAGAAAAGCGTTAGAAACGATTTTTTAAGGATATAAAGGGCATCATATTCATGAATTTCTTAAGAAAAGGAAAAACGACCAATGGGAAATATTACAGTGAGTTTCCCATTCCCATTTCTGGAGGTTCACCATTTCTAATGCTCAACTCCCCATTATTAACACGGTTATTTTTTGAACTATCCTGATATTGAAAATTCCTATTACTTGGGTTAATGTTACACTTTCGAATTATATCCCATTCAAGAATAATGTATCTATAATTTTCCTCCATGAATAATCAAGAATGGTTTTCTTGTAATAATGTTGTATTTGAGTAGTTATGATCATGAGTTTCCTGGCACGCGATGTTTAAGTTCAGCTGCAAGTTTGTGTCCTGATTTCTTTCCTTAATAAACTCATCGTGAGATGTAATCGAGGTACAGCCTGTTAAGTAATGGTTAATTTTCAAGGTCTTCGAGTAATGTGAAGTGGAAGCTCGGAAAATGAGGTATCAGGATTGCTGGCAACATCGCCACTCGACTGTGGCTCAAAACTACGAATTTCAACTCCAATAATCTTTGTGTAGCTCTCGAACAACGCTTCTTAAACTGTGGCGGTGATTGATCCCAAATGGGGTCTCAAAAATTTAGTTTAGGTGCACGAATTTAAAAAAAGCATCAGTCGCATCTATTCATTCCTTTAAATCGGTAGCGTAGCGTGGATTTCTGCCACTCGCTGCAAACCCTAAATTTGCCTCCCCTCTTACAAAGTCTGCTCCCTACAGGAATAAAAATAAAAATACCACACACACATTGAGCGTGTGTAAAATTAAATTACTTATAGTAAAAAGGTTAAAGAGAATAAATAACATTCTACGTGAATAAAACTGAAAAGTCATTGGAAAGTATAAAAATAAACAAAACAAACATTTACTTTAACACTCCCATTTATTCGACGAATCGTATAAAACAAATAAACGACTTTACAATAACTAACAAATTTAGTTACACGTGAAACTATCAAAGTATAAAATAAACAATATCAACGCTGCACCTTTCATCTAAAGCGTAACCCGCAATTTTTCATAAAAAAAATGTTGAAAAAATTAAATGTCACCTGCTCACCATCACGTCCGTGAGTTGCTCAAGGGCAATAAGACGTAAATCAAAACGGATGCACTAATTGCATTTGTTGCGTGGCAGCAATGGATTGCGGTTCTGTTTCGGAATTCAAAAAGGGAAATTTATTTTATTATTTTGAATAAAATATTTGAGAAGCTTTTATTTAATTTCACATAGATATAAGTATATTTGTTTAAATCAAATCTTTCAACTTTGTTTTGAACCACTTCCGATTGTCTTGAAATTCTGCTTAAATACCTATGTAGTACCGTGAAAGTACCTATGTAATTATTTAATCTAATGACCACGGCCTGATGCTGCCGACGAGATTAGTCAGCTCAGCCTCTTCCTGCCGCCTGGGACTATACTCTCCTTGCCCTACTTACGCTATTCCACTGATTTAACTTAATGTTTTTCAGTTAAAAAATTATTTTGTATTAAAGAAACCATTTTTGACTGACATTAACGATATTAATCACCTGCATATAAAGCCCTAGAGGAATTAGCTGAGCTACCAAATGAATCCAACTTAAACCTTGAATTATCATAATAATCCTAAGCTGATTTCGGGATCGGAACTAAAGCCGAATTTTTCCAAAATTTCTGATTAGGTATTAAACGTTCTGGTGGCATTCAGCACCACATATTTATATAAAAAGCCATTTTCAGCTCTTTAACGCTTATTAAATCCAAATATCATTCAGGGGTGAAAAACGTTGAAGATGCTTTTTATATATTTCGAGCAGTGTCAAATACGAGAATTATACCAAGGTTTAGTTTGTTATGCAGCAAAAAACCATCAATTTCGTCTAATTAAAAAGTGATTTTCTTTCATCAATTTTTATATACTTGGGACAAAAACTACTTCTTTTAATTATTTTTTTTATGTATGTGTATTATTTTAATTGTACATTTCAATACATATCTGATTATTAAACTGATACATTTTGTTCAGAAATGCTTCGAAGATTGGTTAAATTAATTTCTATTATAAAATGAAAATTTGACACAAAAGTATACTTGTTAATAACAAAAAATTATGAGTATTTCATTTTAATTTGACAAAGTAATTTGTTATTAAAATTACATAAATCAGAATTTAAATTTATTTATTAAATTTTAAATTAAATTAGAAATTATGCAACATAATTTTTGTCGTGCTTGGGAGACTATGTATAGATTTTTTTTTCATGCATATCTTATAGTTAGAAGGGATTGTTAATTTTTTTTAGCATGGGAGT
Organism: Nephila pilipes; assembly: GCA_019974015.1. Lineage (NCBI taxonomy): Eukaryota > Metazoa > Arthropoda > Arachnida > Araneae > Nephilidae > Nephila > Nephila pilipes. The sequence goes on from BMAW01072929.1 coordinate 16,770, forward strand.
AGGCGTTACAAGACTAGAATGTTACAAGAATGTTACAAGAAACCATTATATTCTTGAGTAAAGTTAATTCGATCTTACAACGAATAACAAATGATCGCTAGATTTCAGTGCGTCGAGAAATAACAATAAGCAGATCTAGAAATACTTTTTTAGATACACCCTGCTTCGAATATTAAATAGAATGTAAACACTAAATAAATTTGAAACATTGTAATTAGTTAAGAAAATTTATCTATGTGTCCTTCCTGCTTGAGTAATAAATAATTACCAAAATCTGTTTAAGCAGGTTTAGATGCACATCTTTTAACGTAATTGAAAATGTAATATATAATTGTTACTGATGATAAAAGGCTATGCGAAATGTAATGGTATTCTACATATGATTCGGAAGAGGAAAAATTCAGAAAGCTATTGACACATTTTCTCACTAAATGTATTTTTTCTCAAAACCACTTAATAACATTTTTTTCTTCGGAAAAACTAATCAACAGCATTAGAAAATGTTATGAACTTCCTTCACTGAGTGATGAGAGGTAAAGCAAAAGATTACACTACTTCATTTTTTTGCCTTCCGAGCGATGAGATCACACAGCTCTTGGAGTTGATACTTTTTATAGATAATTTTAAAATTTTTGAATTTGGAAAAATATTGACATTTCTGTGTTTTTATAGAAGGTTATTTGATTCTATTAGGAAGGTAAGTAATTTTTCAATATTGAGATTGTTAAGGAATGATTTATATTATTTTAGGGTAATCACATCTTAACTAGTGTAATATTCAAAAGTAATTTTTGCTGTTGTGTTGCGAGTAATTTTTTAAAAATTACTGAATAAATATAATTTTTTTTTAAAAAAAATATACCAAACATTACAATATATGAGTGTAACTCAGAATTTTCAATTAAATAGTGATTATTGTTAATTTGATCAAAAATTGCAGTAAAACATTAGAACTTCAGTTAATTTATTATTTTAAACATCTTTCGAGATTACGATGGATGTATTTAATGCGGAAGTTTCAATTAAATATTTTTTATTTTGTTAGAAGAGTCTCCTATGTAATGTGTTCCGTTCGTGTTATTTTTTACTGACATCCTTTTTCATATTATTTTTGAACTTAACACATGTTTCGAAGAAATAATAAATAAAACATAAGCAAAAACTGGGCTTGCATCTTATGTTGGTCCCGATGGAATGATCCTTTTGGTCTTTTCCTGTGTATTATAAGTGACATTTGAATTAGAATAGGTGTTGTCAACTCTGTTTTTGAAAGTATATCTTTAATTCTATCCTTTCACCATCTGCCTTCCGAAAACTATGTAAGTAAGTAATATAATATGTAACTTAGTATATGATGTTTATAAATTCGCAAAATTAAAAAAAAAATGTCCCCAATGATTTGTTTCCAATACTTTAATTCTTGTATGAAAATTAAGTTGCACAGATTTTATTTAATTATGTTTTTCTTCTTTCTAAATAACTACATGTAACGTATCAAGATGAGAAAAAATTCACAACGATATTTCGTTCAGGATACTACTTGCAAGAGACTACATTAAAATCCTCCCAAGCTGCAGTGTTAGCCCTGGGCAAATAACATCACACCTAAAAGACGAAAAACTTGACTTTCATGTCATAGAACCAATCTAGCAAAAACCTTTAAAGGTAATCTTGAAAAGTCTACCGGCATCAACCGATATCTACGTAATAAAATCTGAATTGCAAAAATCAAGTTTTTTGATCGATAAGGTCGCCCAGCTAAAACAATTCAAAACAAAAAGACCGTTACCATACATTTTACTGGAAATAACCAGAAAAGGAAATTGTAAGGAAATACATAACCTCAAAAATACTTATTAAGGAAAGTGGAAATAAATCAAAACAAAATGAAAAAAAATTCCATCCAATATTATAGATGTAATTATTTCAATTATTATTCAAAAAATTGTAAAGCAAGACCTAGATATCAAAAATGTGGTAATAGTTACATTACTCGAGACTGTTCTATTAAGGGAAAATTAAATAGCCCGACCTGTATTAATTGTAAAAGTTCAGGACACGTCGCATCACGAGCAGGCTGTCTAAAGTTCCCAAAACCTAAAAAAGGACAATCTACTACTGAAACTAACAATAGAAATAAGCTATTTAACTCAAATTTTGCAAATGAAGAAATTTCCTATGCAAGTATATGAATTACTGACAAATGAAAGATAACTAGCAGACCCGCTCAAGAGAAAGCTCCCTGAAAGTACAATAATCTCAAATCCAATAGAAAATTCTAATCAAGACAACTTTAGCATCTTCGATGCTATTAATGATTTAAAGCAGTATTTTCAAACCAATCAAGGACTTTTAAATACCTGCAAAGAAATGAGGAAAACTGAAAATAATATGGACAAAATGAATATCTTTTTTAAGGTATCGCAAAACAGATCTAAATAATGCTTTTGCTCCTATCAGCTCCCAATTTTTCATAATTTCAATTAAAAAATCAAGATTTTCTCAAGATTTCTACCTAACTTCTGATCAGATTACGATGGGAACGCCCACCAAAAAATAGAAATACACCCTACACCCTCACTCCTCACGTCAACTTCACTGAATTTCATAGTTTTCTGAATTTTTAAGATTCTATTCTCTTTTTACCTTTAATTTTTTAAGCTTTTCATTTAAATTATTTTGCACTGCTTTTCATATTGCACCGAGTACATGGAGAACTGGTTGGAAATTAAAGCCAGGCCAGGCTGGAATTCTGTAAAAACTCCTCGCTACGTACAGGATAATAAAAATTTCTTTCGAAAATCAAATGAAGTTAGAAAATACAAATTAAAAAAAATTGATGGTATCAATTTGCCTTAGTTTTTTATTTACTTTATGTAGTAGTAAACATGATCTATTAATCATATATTTGAAAGTATATTCATAGATTAATTAAATCTCGAAGAGTCCGCAAATATAGATTTAATTCTTATGTTTTACTTATTTAATTTTCAAGCTTTCTCTTTCGCTTACTTGTGTTGCTAGAAAGCGTTATTTATATTTCAAAAATTTGCACTTATTTTCCTGTTTTTGTTTCAAATAAAATTTATAAGAAATTGTTCGATTTAGAATAAAAACTTTTTGTGAAGTTGTTTATGAATTAAAACGTATGTAAGACTTTTTTTTTACTTCTTCGACAACTTAAAGCTAGATGTTTTACATAAAGCGATAATGAATCAAAAACAAATGACGTTAGTATTATTTTAATATTTGCATATATTTTCTAATTTTACATTACTTGTAAACTAATTATTACTGTAATTTGTTAACTGTTAATATTGGATTGCATGCAGTCTCGTAGACAAAGGTGATGTTTAGGGATTTCAATCACCTCAGAATATTCAGAAAATGTAAAAAAGTTTCGCAAAGAAACCAGCAAAAAAAATTTTTTTTTGATATTTTTCACTTGTAATTCTTAAGACAGAGCTATCTATAAAATAAACGTAGTGGAAGCGAAAGAATATAAGAGTTATATTTTTTTATAAACTGGGAATATTGTTTTCAACTACATTAAAAAACATTAAGTTTTTTTTAAATGTTATTAGTATCCTACTTTCTACAACTCTCTTAAGAAATTCGGAAAATTATTTACAAGTGTTCTATGATTTTAATGACCAGTTTTAACTGGTTAAAATATTTATTGCAATTACAGGCACTCCTCAGCTTTTGTACATAATTGATTCCTAAAATGTATACAAACGGGAAATAGCTTAAACAAATATAAGTACATCAAAATGAAAGTTTAGAATAATTATTTTTAACTGAGATATCTCTGTGTATAAATCAAACCATTTTATCGACTAGTATATAGTGGTTTTTACGAGAATTTATCAAAGGGTAGAGGAATTGCTCTCTTCTTTTTCTTTCCTTTATCTCTCTTTAATAAAGAGTTATGTAGCTAGATGTACGCTACTAGATATGAGCTTTATTTGGAGTTCATGTTCTCGCTTAATAGACAAAATTTTGTCAAAATGTATGAATGACAAATTTTATCATCATTTATTTAATTTTATTATCACATTCGTGATAGTAAAATTTTTAACAATGAGTTAAAGCATTTTCACCTTTTTTGTAAATTAACGACTACATCTATTTTAATTGTGGAACATTATTAAATTGATGTATTTTTTGATTAAGCATTAATGTAATTAACTTTTTTATACAATTTATTGTGTTTATCAATTAAATTGTTTAAACAAATTAATAATTATTTTATGAGGAATTGAATTGTTACAGTATTAATTATTAAAATTGTTCCACTATTATTCAAAAATAATTAAAACTGGATACCATCTATCCTAAATAAGTTTTTGGTTGTTTTTTTCCCCACACCACTGAGTTAATAAAATTGAGATTGATGTATTAAAAGTTAATACATTAATGTCAAATGAGAGATCAATAGCGCTAAAAACACAGCTTTCGTAGAAACTGAGATTTTCCTTGAATATAATTTTCGAGACTTTTCATGTTTTTATTGTACATTCACCTTTACAACGTGATGATGAGGTATCTAAAGGCTTCCTCAATTAAAAGGTGGTGTTATTGTCACGTCACTTGTTTCCGTGATATTTTGTGTTATTTGCGCTTTGTACACTCTTCAATACAATACAACGACAACATTATGCATGATGTTTTTCATTTACGTTTATACTCATTAAATATAATGAAAAACGCATGAAGAATGATATTTATCAGTTTTCATGAAAAAATATTTTGGAGCTGAACGTGTTTTTTGTATAAATTGAATACTATTCTCCACATGGAACAAAAGAATTAAATTATTCTATAAGGATACAAATGCTTTAAAAAATTACTCTAAAAGAATGTATTACGCTGTAATTTCTATATATTGTTGTCTTGAGAATATTATATAGTTTTTACAACATTCGAACAAAAATGTTCTTGCTTCATATTTAAACATGTTTTGAAATTCATGGGGTTTCATAGAAGTTAGAATTTTTTAGACATATAATCAAAAACAAGTCCTTCACTTACCTATGTCCTCTATAAAGTTGTTCTATAAAAGACATTGAAAAAAAAAAGTATTCCAAGAATGAAACTCAATAATAGTAAATATTCCGTAATTGTGAAAGATATAAAAGGAGTAATTTTAAATTTTATTTTGGTACATTATACTTTGAAAGTTAAACTGCTTGTAAAATTGAGGAACGATTATGTTTTAAAAAATTTGCTTCATTAAAGATCATATAGAAATGATAAAATCTCACGTAATAATATATTTTTAATTAAATATTATGACAGATTGCTTGATATGCCGTGACAAAATAAGCATATTTCTTATAAAGACGATTGTTAATATTTACGAAGTACTTCAGAGACGGATTTTAAATGTAGGAAATTGAAAAGATAATTTTCCCAAAATTCTTCTTAAAATATTGTTTATTATTGGTGTTAACACTTGTCACATTCATCGGTGTAACGAACACTTTTCATGAAAAAAGAGTGATTCTCAACAAAAGGGAAACGTATTTTAAAAAAAAAAAAAACTTCACATTTCTGAATTTCCTAATTCCTAACAATTGCGAGACATTAATTTAAATCTGATTAAAAATTTTTGAAAACAATAATAATATTAAAAAAGAATAATGAAATAAAGTGAAAAGAAAAAAATATCCCGAGTCTCTAATAGATGGCAGCACAAAGTTTCAAAATGTTTTCGAAACCATGTTAATCACTGCACCACCCGTTAAAAGGCAAAAGATTTTTTACCAATTTTTGTAAACTGCATGAGTAAGGATTGTAGTAATTAAGAAATATTTACTATTATTCTAACAATGGAGAAATCATTCTAATGTATAAAAATGATATAAGCATTATTATTTCCTACATTCTAATACATAAAAATATGATATCAGAATTATAAAGGAAAAAAAAAATAGTTATCTTTAAGTTGTAAAATTCCTAGAGTTCGAAAACTTTTTGAAATCGATTTCTAACTTTAATAAGATGAAATAATTTTTTAAATACATATTAAAACAAAATTTTAAAAAAGTAAATTTTTTAAGGCTTAGTTAAATACGCTTCATTAATTTCTATTGAGTATAAATTAATAAATAAAATTATTTAATTTTATAACTAAATGTAAAAACTGTGTGTTTGTACATTTATTTAAAATGTTTTAATTCTGTGGAAATTCATCAATTAAATATAAGTTATAATGTTTTCATTTAGTTATTAAAAAAAAAAAAAGAAAAAGGAACATCTCATTCTTTACCAGTCATCAGCTGTCAATTTCTTGAATTCTTTAGTATACTATTTTATTAAGTTATTTACTTCTCTAAGCCACAGTTCTCTTAAGTTTATTGATAGTGGCTAAGCTTTATAAGCAATATTATAATGTGTTTTACGTATTATTGTCGTACTCAAAACAATTGTGGCATGTTTAATAGCAAAAAAATATGTAAACTAAAAAAAAATAATAGAAAAATTTATGTTGCCAAGGTTTATCAATAAGGTTTATTATTTAAAAATTTAAAATTGAATAGAAGAAACAAAAAAAAAAAATTTAATTGGCAACTTCACATAATGTTTTTGTTAAAAACATTAGATGGCAATCGGCAAGTGAGGAAATGGAATTTTTTTTTTTTTTGATGCGAAAAAACGTAAGAATTGTTCTTGTAAGTTTGTAATATATATTTACGCTGAAAAACGTGAGTCGAAAATTTATGTAATGTCCTGAATAAAACATCATCTTTTTTAAAATGATGTGTGTAATATTATACACAAAGTTTCGGTCTCTGATTTATTTTGAAATTACTTTGAATACCTTTTTTATAATGAATTCCCTCCACCAATTCATTAATAAACCATCATTTCTAGAAAAAGAAAATGTTTTCAATTACAGTGTCTAAACCTCTATCATTTTGGTTGAAAGTGATTTTTTAAAAAATTCCTGGAGATAGTTTTGGTGAAACAGAAAGTTTTCTTGGCAATTTCAGATGGGGGGGGGGGTATTGTAATCTTTAATAATATTAAAAAAATGGTATTTCGATTACGTTTATTTGAATGAATGTTTGTCCAATAATTCATTAATTTTATAAAATTAAAATAAAAAAACTACTATTGTTATTCAATTAAAGTGACACTTTTTATAAATTTATTTCATTTTTACACTTAAACAGAACCAAAATAATTTTTATTTATCAAATCCTATTTACAATTTCATTAAAACTGCAAAAGTTTTTATAAACTTTCTAAGAATTTGCAGTAATTAATGTTGTCACCTTTCTTTGAAAAGATAATATTGATTTGGAACTTAAATTGGAGGATCTAATCTGCAAGATCATGGGAAATAGTTTATCAAAACATTTCTTAAATATAAATTTTTAATATAGCTCATCTTCCAAATATAAATTTCATTAAAATACTCTGAAAACAAAGATTTTTTAAAAATTTATGATGAAATTAATAATTTGACCGATTCTGTGTACAGATAGGTAGTAATAATCTCAGTAATTTCTCAATTTAAACTGTTTCCTTAAATTAGGAACCATACATGCATTCATACTTACCTGATCAACAAAGTGATTATATTGTCATACAAAAAAATAAGCATTAATATACATATTTCATACTTTAAAAAAGTGAACCAGCTATACATTTTAACATTGTTCTTTCCTCCAGCAATAAATATTTTACTCCATTTTGAGATAAAATTATTGTAAAATGCATCATTTATGTCAATGATTTTATAAATTAATCATCTCCACTGAATTACAGAAGTTTATCGTGATGATAACAGGTGGCAGCACAACTGCAAAGTAAAAGTTAAGCGCACCAGAAAAAGGCGTGTTTTTCTTTTCTTTTCTTTTTTTTTTTTTTAAAAAAAAAATTTGTGCACATGGCCTGTTTTGGGTTTTTGGTAATCAAAACAATAATGATATCAAACTTCTGTCAAATACTTTCTGACTTCTGATACAAAATAGTTATTTAATTCATTACTGAAACCTTTTATTTTAAACAATTACATTTTTGATGTATTGCATCACCTCGAGATTTGTCAATGGAAAGAATAAAACTATAAAGTAAAATTAAAAATAATTTCTATTTTAAGACAAATGTCTTTAAAAAATAAAAGTTTTGAAAAACAGAAATGAGAATTTTTAAAATTTTTGTAACATCTCATGAAACACCAAATATTTAATAAAAATCTTTATGGTTAATATAACGTTAATGTTGTTTGAGAAATTAAAAAAAAAGTGGTATATTTAAAAAAACAACAACATTTGAAATCTGAACGATTAATACATATCTGATGTATCAAGTTCAAATTGTACATCATAAAACAGCATTAGTATAAAATATTTTTTTAACGTTTTTTTTCTTATTTTTACGTATTTCACCATAAAATTACTGTTGTTTAGACGAATTTATTACCCATTTTAGAAAAGGTTTCAATTTATTAGCTTCATTTGATTTTTACAGATTTTGTTTCTCCTTTAATTTCTTCAGAAGAAAATACTGATGATAGCATATAATAGGGAGATAAATTCCTATTTTACAGCAGTTTTAAGACAAAAATGTAGATGGCAGCACGATTAAACATCGATGTCTTACAATTTTAGATGAATTGTGTTTTCAAATAATAGCAGCAGATGGCAGCACGAGCTTGATTCATAAAGAATTGAGAAGAAAACTTCAGCCAGCAACAATAAAATTTATTATGAATGGCAAATTTTTCAGTATTTCTTCATCCATCCTTTTTTTTTTTTTTTTTTTTTTTTTACAAAAAACCAATTTTTAATACATTGCTTTCACTCAGTAAA
>BMAW01072934.1:2677-23388 GCA_019974015.1 Nephila pilipes
TTTTTTTTTTCACAAAATGTAATAACTAATGGAATATATAAATATTCAATTATACAAAGTATTAATTAATCACAATTTCTGGCTCGCTATTTCTGTAATAGTTAAGAAAAGCGTTAAATATTAAAATTTAGAATTATATTATAAACGAGGTATTTTATTGCATATATTAAAACAGATCTTTAATAACGCTTTTATTAAAATTCTAATTTATTGAATATAATTCTGAATTAATTTAACTTTTTAGTCAAAAATATCATTACCTCAACATTTTAAGAGAATCCACCACTTCTAAGGAAACGAAGATAAATGATGTAAGATATTAAAATATATCATTAATTATTTTGTAATATGCTTCAAATATTGCGTAGAAATTCCATTAAATAAATAATGTAGCTACCATTACAAAACATCAATTCTTATGATTAAAGATGATGATTTATAACATTTTTCTGATGGAGAAAAAAAAATTATTGCGACCATTTAAAATTAATAATTAGTATAATTAATTATTATTGTGTTCAAACTTATGAAAATTGCAATAATACGATTTTTTAATCACAGTTGTTCGATAGCATGATCTGGAAATTGCATTAAATGTATAACAAAATGAATAGATTTTTTCTATTTTATTTTTATTGATAACAATTTATATTAATATTTAGAACTGTTATTAGTTTAGTTTAGTTTTTTTATTAACGTCGCTCTAGAAGCAACACGAGGGCTATTGGCGATGGACCTCGTAATTTTGAACCACGATCATGTGACGAGGACGACACCTGAGCTGGCTCCCCCCTCTCCTAACATCCACACCACGCCAACGGGAGGACTTTGGGCCCCGAACAGATTTAACGTGCATCAGCCCCGGCTATATGGTGCTTCTTAGGCGGCCAAGGATCGAACCCGCAACTGAGCGAAAACCGCCGGCCCGCTAGTCCACGACCTTGACCACTAGGCTACCGCGGCCCTTAGAACTGTTATTAGAGTTATTTCATGAGCCCTGTGTCCCTGTGTGGATATCACAGATAATCCACAATATCCTTCAGATAATGTTTAAATAAAGTTTAATTGCTTCTATACATATTTACCAGAATATCATTCGCAAACATTACACGCGCAGCATTTGTGTTTATCGTCTCCATTACTTCTATTTTTTTACCCAATGATGCACGCAAGTTGCTTTTCCACCCAGCGCCCGGGTCGCGCAAGCGACTTTCAAGCTCGTATTAGTGTAATTTGCTTTGACTCAGCTGAAAAGTGGATTTCAAGTCTCTCTATTGCAGTGGATGAGTGGCTGGTTTCTTATTAGTCATCAAATAAGGAGCTGGTATTCAATTGGTTGTTGGGTTCTTGAGGTGGAGAGTAGGTCTTGTAGGGTTAATTTTCTGTGTGAAATTCGGAAAGTGAGAAAATTGAGAGGCTGCATTTCTATTGGTTGTTTAATTGCGAAAGGGAGGGTTTCTATCAGCTGTCCCGGGGGAGCACTATTGCGTGGGTGGAGAGTGGGTGGAACGAACAGTGTGGGGTTTGCGGCTCTTGAAAAATTGAATTCTTGAGAGATTTTAAAAGAATTTTAAAGGATAGGAAAAATAAGATTTTTTTCGGAGTAAAAATTTTCAAAAAGAAAGTTATTTTTCAGGGGGTTGTTGAGAGTCTAGAGGGATTCTTCTGTGTCTTTTAAGGTTAGGGGTATTTCATAAGATTTATCATATTTTCATTTTCTGTTCAATGTAGGCCATTGAAAAAATTAGTTGAAAAGTTTCTTTATAAATTCTTGAAAGGTGGAACTCGTAAGGGTTTTGCAAATTTCATCATTTCTGTTATACCATTTAGTTCTAGTAATCAATCTGAGAATGAAATTCTGAAATCTTTCTAGAATATTAATGTTGGTCTTCCTACCCATGATGTATTACTGCCTCTTTCTTATAAAAATCGACAAGTCCCCTACTGGAGGGCTCTAAAACTATGAATACCTTTCTTTTACGAATAACAAATGAAAGTTTCGTTTGAGATGGTTTTATTAACGTCTCATTAGAAACAACACGAAGGCTATTGGCAACAGACCTCGTAATTTTGATCCTCGGTCAAGTGACGAGGACACCCACATTCCTAACTTCCACGTCACTCCAATGGGAGGATTATGGGTTCCAACAGATTCAGCATGCATCAGCCCCGGTTACAAGGCGAGTCAGTGCATCAAGGCTCTAACCCACGAATCCAAAAAAACCACCGGTCATGGTCGTTAGTCCACGACCATGACCATTAGGCTACCGTTCCTTCAAAAAATGAAAGTAGTTGAAACTTTAACATATCGTCAATATCTTTTTATTTAGGTCTATAATATAATTTAATCAATCAATTAATATAATTTAATCAAAGACAAATACAGTATTTCTCATGAATAAGGGCTTTAAAAGGAACAAATTTATTCAATATATGTCTAGTAGTAATGATTTAAAATATTAATTAGACACATCTGTATTTTTTAAAAAAAATTCAAATAAATATATGGTGGTACTTTGATTAGTAAAAATAATCCGTTCTTGATTGTTGTCACATCCAGTCGCATTCCAATGCATTAATAATTGTTTTAAATGTAATCAGATTTGAGTAATATGTTGAGATTTTATTCTCCATAGAGCACGTTAAAATATTTTGCATAAAGCGGAAGTTAACTGCTGATAGACACAAATAAAATAAAAACTCTCAAATTTGATGTTGTGCGATACGGCGAGATCATTAGACAGCGACATAATTCGTTATTTTAAAACAGTATCAGACGGGTTTTTTTTTTTTTTTTTCTTAAGCAGAGGAAATATTCTATTCAATCATATTTCACAGTTTTATCAAACGCTTAAATGTCAGTTTAAAATAGAATTTATCGGTAGTTACTTTCCACTCAAGCATAGAACATACATCTAGCTACACAGAAGAACAAAAAAAAAAGAAATTATTCAAACAAGATATATCTCAGAAATTATATATAAAATTATATATGTATGTTGAACAAAAAAATCTCTTTCGAAGTTTTCTCTTATTCCTAGCTGACGCAAATTTTGATGTCAAAAAAAGAAAAGATTCGATATTATCTCAATGAAGGGAGTCCCTCAAGCAAACGAGTTTTTTTTTAAAAAGCAATGTATTTAAATTTTTTACAAAAATACCCTATCAATTTCAAAGTGTTCAGTATTGTACTTGGTCAAATCAATGATTCAGTTGTGATGACTACCTTTCGTTATTTAATTCTACAACCATAGTTAATTTTAATTAAACTGTTATTAAATACCAATAGAACACTCATAATACCAATCGAATAAATGTAAAAACAAGAAAAAATTCTTTGTTTATCAATGAAAGATAGATATAACACGTCAATTGAAAAGTCACCGGCCTACCATTGTAAAACACATTTTTTTGGCAAAATCGGTTTTTTTTATTCAACATAATTCCCTTCAAGGGTGATACACTGATTATAGCGGCCCCCCCCCCCCAACTTTTCGATACCATTTTTTGCAGTACTATTTGTCCTTTGCTTCAAAATAGGCCTCAGTTTCGACGATCACCTCTTCATTCGACGAAAATTTCTTCCCTGCGAGCCTTCTTTTGAGATCTGAGAACAGGAAATTGTCGCTGGGGGCCAGAATACGGTGGATGAGGAAGCAATTCGAAGCCCAATTCATGGATTTTTGCCATCGTTTTCACTGATTTGTGACACGGTGCATTGTCTTGGTGAAGCAGCATTTTCTTTTTCTTCAAATGCGGCCGTTTTTCGGCGATTTCGTCCTTCAAACGGTCCAATAACGCTATGTAATAGTCGCTGTTGATGGTCCTTCCTTTTTCAAGGTAGTCAATGAAAATTATTCCATGCGCATCCCAAAATACAAACGCCATAACCTTGCCAGCCGACTGTTGCGTTTTCCCCATGCGTTGGAGCGGGTTCATCGTGTGCAGTCCACTGGGATGACTGTCGATTGGACTTCGGAGTGAAATGATGGAGCCATGTTTCATCCATTGTCACATATCGACGCAAAAACTCGGGTTTATTACGCTTGATCATCTTCAAACACTGCTCCGAATCATCAACTCGTCGTTGTTTTTGGTCAAAAGTGAGCTCGCGCGGCACCCACTTTGCACAGAGCTTTCTCATACCCAAATATTCGTGAATGATATGATGTACACGTTCAGTTGATATCTTTAGAGTGTCTGCTATTTCATTCAATTTCAAAATCATTTTGTGGATTGTTTTAATGTTTTCGTCGGTAACAACCTCTTTTGGGCGTCCACCGTCTTCGGTGCTCATTTCACCACGTCTAAACTTAGCATACCAATCCTTGATGGTTGATTTTCCTGGGGCAGTGTCCGGAAACTCGGCATCAAGCCAAGTTTTTGCTTCAACTGTATTTTTTCCCTTCAAAAAGCAATAATTTATCAACACGCGAAATTCCTTTTTATCCATTTTTTTCACAATAACAAAAGTTGCTTCACTCAAAATGCTATAATTCACAAACTAATGATCCGACAGCTGTCAAATTTATACACGCATCTTTTGAGGGTTAGGGCTGACTAAAACACATATGGATTTAATTCTAGTAGCGCCATCTATGTTTCAGGCCGGGGACTTTTTAATTGACCTGTTAAGTTCGCTCGATCGCTTTCTGTCGAATCTCCCTTAATACATCCATTCTAGATTAGAATCAACTAATAAATTCTTAGATTACCAATTTATGCTCGTCTGAAACAATCACTTCCCATAAACAGCTAATTCTTATCTTAATGCATAACTAGATTTCAATTTATTCCTCAAAAATAATTAAGAGTCTTCAATCCATGTTATAAATCTAATCAACAAGTCGTTATCCTATACCTCCCTTCATTTCTTTCTATTTTATTTCATTTATATATCAGTATCCCTAATTCACTTCACTTCATTTTTGTCATCATCTAATTTACTTACTCACGTTTCATTTTGTTTGGAAAGAAATTGTAGTTTTGTACAGTTCAAATTATTATTAAAGTCCCAGAGATTTGTAAAGAAAAAATCTCGAATAACCTAGAGTCACACCGCTGTTGCAAACATTTATAATATTCATGCAGTATTTTTAGTATTCTTCAGAGGCCGAGAGTCGCTCTTTGATTTTTTTTCTCTTGACCGCTTGTTTCTATATCTTCAAATTCTGTGTCATTTTATGTGCTTCTTCGTGCAAGGAAATAAGAAAAAATAACTCAGAGCTTGGTGAGATAAGTAAGGTACATGATGCAAGGGGGTTATGTCGTTATCAGCCAAACTCTGAATCACGGAGATCGTTCTTTTTGATTGTCAGACAGAATCTAAGGTCCAAATTTGGAATTAACCCTTCTACTTCCCATATGTTCTGTTTAATTCGTTGAACCGAGCTACTAGACAATCTGATTAACTCTGCCATGTGTTCAATGGTCCGTCACCGATTTTTAGGCACCAGTTCGGGAATTATCTCGACATTTCAGTGTTTTTAGGTACTTGGTGAACAATCAGAACGAGGTTTGAAATTCAATCGTTATGTCGCTATTTTTGAAATGTCAAAACCTTTCGTAAGCTTGTTTTTTCCTCAAGCGTTCATCTTTACAGGCAGTTTGCAGCATCGCAACAATTTCTGCTGATTTGTTTGATTTGTTTCTGCTGATTGAACAGTTTTTGCTGCAAATTTCACGGCCCGCATTGTTCTTTTAAATCTCTCATCTTAAAAAGCGAGGTGAGAGTAAAACAAATGTGATAGAAAAATATTCTTACTGGCAGACAAAACTATCTCTTGAGACACTATAGGTAGTACTGAAATTACAATAAGTCATGCTGCAGACTCTTAATGGGAAAAATGTTTTTATTTGCTTTATGCTTTCTACGCAAGCTCCGGGCATGGTATTTCGAGAGCCTTTGAGTTCTAATGAGTTGAGCTCGAGAATCTTTGAGTTCTAAAATGAATACTAGTACCTCCTCACAACTAGTATTGATTTTTCTTAATATCCAGCTCTTCTGGCTGAAATTCAAAGATCTTGGATTTTTACAAGAATTTGCTACCTTTTTTAAACTTTTTTTTTATATTAAAAGTATATTTTACCTATGAATAGATACCTTTAAAACTCACTCTCAGTTCTAGTTACTAAAATGACTCTCAAAACTTTTATACGACATCGCTTTATTTTCCTCCTCTCGAACAATAACTCCAAAAATGGCCGCGATAGCCTAATGGATAAGGCAACGGGCTGTGGCTTGCGCTTTTCCTCGAGTCGTGGGTTCGATCCTTGATGCCACAAAAGACCCGCCGTGTAGCTGGGTCTGATGCACGTTAAATCTGTCAGGGCCCAAAATCATCCCGTTGGCGTGGTGTGGAAGTTAGGAGAGGGGTGAGCCAGCTCAGGTGTCATCCTGGTCACTTGGCCGAGGCTCAAACTTCCCAAATCCATTGCCTGAGTACTCCTAATGCGACTGTAATAAAAAAAAGTCAAAATTACAGCAATAAATATTCCCCAAAACAATCTTTTTATAGCCATTTAATGATGGGAAAATGAAAACGTTAAGTAACGTTATTTTTGATAAATATTGTCTGCATTTTATAGAAATAACGAACCACATAAAAAATGTAATAAAATAAATATCGTCTGCATTTTATATATCATTCATAAATTAAATGATAAGTTATCTGTTATGAATTTGTTCCTGAATGTTTCGAATATAAATCTGGGTTGAGCAGAATATATGGTGATTTTTAAGACAATAGGCAAGCTAATAATAATATAAAATTTTCCTATCTATTATACATTTTTCGCAATCATTTTCAATAATGAGCTTACTTAGTAAAATATCTGTAAAATATAACAAAATAATATATTCTGTTACTGATATTGTTGTTTTATTTAAAATTGAGATATTGGAAGAACAGGACTAAGAATGCACTACTATCTCATAAATTTCAAAACTAGGTTTAACTTGCAACCTTTGGCAATGACCTTCTGTCAATAAAATGAAACTTTACATATTTTGCTCACTTTAATTTTATATTGAACTATTAAGAGTAAAATTTTATCATTAATTAAATGTTTATATGTTTTATGGAGGAACAAAGTAATATTCACATAATTACATATTTTGTGGTATTGATATAAACAAACATGACACCGAATGTAGAAAAATGTAAATATGTGCTTGATCTTCCTCATGTGGAAGAAAGAAAAATTACTACAAGAATACCCTCTAGCGGAATAATACTGCAATAACTTCATAATATCACTAGCTTATCTACAAAGTAAGTGGAGCTAATAAATAAAGATCACGAAAATACGAAACATAAATCAAACAAACCTCGTACTAAATTAGATAAATGAAGCAAAATTAAAATTCTAATTTTTAAACAAGACAATTTTTGTGAATCTTTTGACTAAAATAACGAATATATTGAGTAATATTGTGGTCAATCTGCTCACGAATACTGATATGATGTCTCAAAATTTAATAACAAATAGAACAAGCTAAATATTATTCATTACTAAAACTTCGTTTTAAGTGGTTTCTAACAAAATTATACGAATTTTCTTTAAAAAAAATTAATTTACTTATATACATTAAATAATAATAATAATAAAATTAATAATATAAAATTTATAATATACATAAAAATGCTTCCTGTACAAATTAATATCTCGGTTATTTCTTCATGTTTAGTTTTATGTTTCTACGAAATGCAGTTTTAAAAAGCATTGCTTATTTTTCTCTTTTTGGCTAATTAAAATGAATATAAAAATTCCTATTTTAAATAAGATTTCCTTCATCTTCTTTTTATTCCATTCATTTTCGTCGAAAAAAACTCACTTTTTCCCCATCATAATACATTTGATTCAAAGCAAGACTTTATTATGTTGCATTTTTTTTAAAAAAAAAAAAAAAAAAATTAACTGTGTATTTAGAATAATCACAATTAACTGAAGAATTTAAAAAAAAAAATAATGTGATACAAATATAGAGAAGGAATTCATTTCCATTTCAAAAGTTACTTTTGTATTTTCGATTCTTTTTCTCGGTAAAGTCTCACAGAAAAAAAAAAGTTCAATACTTTTTTTTTAATTTCAGTTCATTAGATTTTGCGAAACTCTGTTGCACTTTTTTGATTTGTAAGAAAAAAGATGACCTAAACATTCAATAAATTCAGATGTTAAATTAATGGGTACAAATTTACTTTATTACACAAATATAACGAATATCGAGATAAAAGTGCATTGCGAAATTCAGTCAAAAAATCTTTAATAATTTATTTACGATACTCACTCTAGAAGAAAAGTGAAATTAAGTATTTCAACAAACGAGTTGTTCTTTTTGAAAGTGGTATAAATCCATTTTTTTGAAACACTTAATAATGATAGCATAAATAAGACATACATATTCTCTTTTATATTTTGGTAATTCAGCGTACAATAACCATAGCCAATAACGCACAATTTCCGCACAGATTTTAGAAAAAACATTTAACTGTAAAATATTATCGCAAGAATATGTTTTTATAAAAATTGTATACTCCATTCATGAGGAAAAATCTTTAATTAAAACAACTTAATAATATTCTATGCAAAATTTTACAAAGAGCAGCTTTAGTCACCAAAGGTGCTGACTCTTCCAGACTGCAAGGCATATTAAACCCTCCTTATCTAGTAGGAAGCTGAGTGTTAAATTAGAGAAACAGTGATAGTTTTTATATTGATGTCTCAATATCATAATATTGCTAAAAGATTGTTGGATTCTAACTCTGTCTTGAATTCTAATTGTTGGATAGCTACGATTCGAATGTGAATATCTAAAAATTCCTAAGAAAAATTATTTCCACATATCAGCATTCTTTATTCCAACGCCATCATCTCGTTATATTCCAAACATAAAAATTTCTACCAACAAAAACAATGCCAACTTTTAATACTGAAAGAAAAATGTTAAGCAATTGATTGTTCTATTGAAATCCTATTATTCAATTAAATATCAGAATTAAAGGAAGTAAAATGAAGTGGACAATAATGTTCTCTTCAGGAATCAAAATTAAAGCGAACGATAAATTATTAAATTGAACATATTTTGAGCTAAATGTTATTGTTGATACCATAAAATTAATGATGAATTAATTTTCATACGTTTTATTTAAATCAAATAAAAGAATTCAGAAGAAATTTACGATGACATATTTTTCACGAATGAAGTTCATTACTGGTGAAAGCAAGCGTTAGGTATGAATGTAAAAACTTTTACGATAAAATTTAGAAAAGTGTTCGGAAGACCATTTTGTCTTTGACTTACATTATAGCTCCATTACTAGTTATTATTCGTACAGTCAACAAAAAAGGGACGGCATTGATAACTGTCACAATTTTTCATCACAGCTGTACAAAATTAGTATCAATGTTCATGACTCAAAGGGAACTAAATTTCGATATTAATGGATTAATTAGTTTGCTTATAAAGTTAATCACTTCTTAAAAAGAATTTTTGAAAAAGTAGGTAGATAAGGGCTTGAGGATTCGAATGGGTGATGGATACATTTTAATATTGAAAACTTTCATTTTAATCAGTTCATTAGTCCCCAAAATATTCGAAGAACACCATTGGGCTTCAAAATACGAATGTCGTTTCAATAAGACCTAAGAAGCTCCAAGAAGGTGCTCAAAGCATCACAAATTGTTTGTTTTTAGTAAGCATCTTAACTCATTAGAAAACTGTCTATGTCTCAGTTACTCGGAATTATGTTCGTAACCCCTTTCTCCCCTCAAAAATTCTTCGTCATTAATTTTCCGGCCGATGAGACCATTTTTGCCTTCCTTGGAGCATATTCGCCGGAAGCAACTCATTGTTTTCATTGTTTCTTGGTTTTCGATGTATTGCGATGAATGAAATCATTTACTTTCGCCAGTGACAACTCGACACAGTATGACGTCATTAACTCGTCGCGGTAGAAATCGAATTCTGATTTGGCAGAAAACAACAACCAAATCAAAACTGACAAATGAATCAAAGTCAAATTTGTTTATGCTCCATTTAAGGTATGTGCTTACTCAAAAGTCACCATTTTCATGAAAATTTTCGAACGTTTCTTTATTACTTTTATTAAAGCCCACATATTTGCGGTTTGAAAAATGGTTTGTATCTGTTTTTAGGGTAGCTAGAAACAAAGTTATAGCCCAGATTTTAAACCGGAAGTTCAATTTAAAGCGACCGGAGGAAGAATTTGTCAAGACCGAAACCAAGCCATAGAAATGTAAACAATACATTTTAAACAGCTGTTTCTTCGTATTTAAACGATGTAATGTACAATTTACTATTTAAATACAGAATTTAGCATTACTTATATATTTTTTGTAGTTGTCGGTACCAACTATTTCTTCATTTAATTTTGATTTATAAATTTGCATTTCGTGGAAAATTGCGATTTTAATTTACTTTGATTACAAAAAAACTCATTTTTGTACATCTCTAGGTATATTGTGATCCACAACTATAGCTTTTAAGTACATAACTGTTTATTTTGGAGCTATTTTTATTTAAAAAAGTGATATGTTTTTTTGTAAAATCATGCTGTTTATATAAGTTTTGGTATAACTCAGTAAGTTTAAGAGATAACTGCATTTTTCTGCTTCAAAACACAGATATATGTATATTAAACATATTTTTGAAACAAAAATTGAAATGTAGGAATTAGAATTTGTTACATGAACTTTAGCGTAATTGTCAATTGTTGCTAAATTTTAATTAAATAGGGCCAAAATTTACCTCATGATAATGACTTTTGAATATACCATTTTATAGATCATTGTAACTAAAAACGTAAGTGTTTCACAAAAATTTCTTTTTTTCTTACATAGAACAAAGAGTACTCCGAAGGCAGGCACATACCTTAACAAATAAAAGCTCCCAATGGTAACAACAATTTACAATAATGAGGTCATCCATCTTAAAGTATAATTACTTTTTGGACCACTCTCGTACTATCTGGTGTCCTAAAATTTCCCATGGTAATCATTCATAAATTAACTGTACAAAAGCAACAAACTTTAAAGGAATTATTGCTTAGCTAACGCTTAAAAGAACTTCTAGAATGACGTAAAAATAATTCGAACTGACATTTATGACAAATGTTCTAAATGTACACCCTTTTCCAGGAGGCAAAGTTGAACTCTTTTGTTCATATTTCGAGTCACGCTTTTCAAGGTACTGGGAGTCATTTCCTTTTAGTAATGACAATTTTCCGATAATCCCTTGTTTGAGAAATATTTTTATAAAATTCGTTTTCTTTTTTAAATATTCTCACACAGAAATGTCAGGAAATGCTAGGAACAGGGAACAAGGTTCTCGATTCATAGAAGATGTTGCAATATGCCACAATAGTAATGAAACCATGGATATACTCTGAAGTTTCTATGATGATCGACTCGTTTTAAAAAGCCTTTCACCATCTTATTCCCTTGATTTGAAGAAGCCGCGGTAGCTTAGTGATCACGGTCGTGGACGCGCAGTGGCGTAGTTTTCGTCCAGTCGTGGGTACGAGCACTGATGAGCACGAGCACTAAAGACCCGCCGCGTAGCAGAACTGATACTGGTAAGAAACTGTTCTAAATTCCAAAATCTTCCGTTGGAGTAGGAAGTTCCAGTTTAGGTGTCGTCCTCGTCACTTGACCAAGACTGAAAATTTCAAGGCCCGTCTCCAATGGCCCAAGTATTGCTTATCAATACATCGTTAATAAACTATTGCAATCACATTCCCCTAACTAAGAATTTAATTGTCTTTCTTCTGTGATGATATTTAAAGAACTATGTTTATGAAAATAATCCCTAAAAAATAGATAATCTGAAAATGGTCAATACTCAAAGGATACGATAAGCCATTTCCAGTACTTTGAAATGCGTTTCTCAAAATAAGCGCAAACGTATTGAGCTTTATATCCAAGAAAAGAGCAGACATTTTGAACACTTGTCGTAAATACAAGATTATTTTTTTCTACGTTATGTTATAAGTGCTTTTCACCAAAAGTAAAAAAAATTGCTATTTTAAAGTGCATTGTTTTTGCATTATAAATTCACGAATCGTCAATTCGTAAATTTTTAAGACACCCGACAGTTTTATAACCGGCTCTTTTGTATATTTCCTAAGACTAACCCTTAAGGACTTTCATGTGACGTTAATTGTATTGATAATTTTTTCTGGTGCTTAAACAGTGACTTGAGTAAATGAAATAGAAATATTAATGTGCAGTTAATAGGATTGATGAGATGCAATTGTATACGGCTATAATCTTAACAGTGGGAATAAATGATAGTGAGAAGGATAAGAAGTTTACAACGGAGTTAGAAGTTAATATTTCCAACAGATAAATGATAACATTATACAGTTAAACAAATTATGAAAATTTTTGTTTATTAGAATCTTCGAATAATCACCACGTAATGCTTTTTATCACGTCTAAGGATTAATTCCTACACAAATGTAAATCTAAATACTAATATTATAAAAAGAAACGACAGTAAGAACTAATTGGATCCGAGTGAGTAGAAAAACTTGTAAGGTGATTCGACTAACTGTCTGTAAACAGATCCCCACAAACTTCGAATCCTGTATCTCTGTACTCTTATCAGGGCACTCCATAAGTGGCGAGTGTGTAAGATGTTTGCTCACACCAACACCCTCAGTGAGAAAACAACTTTCCAGAGAAAAAAAGAAAGATTTGCAACTCACTTCTCAGGTGACGCACGCGCTAAAAGTATATTGCTGCGCTCACCCAAGTAATGAGATAAACGTATGTAAGAATAAAGTTAATTGTTATTATTACTTACATTCTTTTTTTATTTATATGAACTTAAAGGGGGGAAGGTAATTAAAAGCCGAAGTAAGATTAAAAGTTGAGTTATAAGTAAAAGGGAAGTGATTATAAGTTATTAGTTAAGAAAGCATATTAATCAGAAGTGAAACGGGATATAAGTAGTAAAAAAGAAGTGTATATTTCCTACTACTAATTAGTTACTATTTAACATCTAATTATTAATTAATGATCTAAATATTAAAGATGTAAGTACTCCAGGGGCGCTTCCAATTACTCTCGGGCGAATGATTTTCATAATATTGAGCCCCTTTTAAGTACTCGGGATAAGTGAATTGATACGTAAGACTTATAAATTACTATTCATCACACTGTGAAATAATTTAAAAATTCAACAATCCAGCTAGCACGAGCAAAAAAAATGTTTATAATTAGAGCCTCCTTCAAACAAGGAACATTAGAACATATCCTTAAAATTATTAAAATTATAGTTTCATTTTGTGATGCCAAGATATCTCTTAAAAAAAGCTGAACATGATCAGTAAATATATTCCCCTAAAATTACATAAAAAGCAATTTATTATTACACTATTTAACTACGAAGAAATATTAGTTAGCAATCAAATGAGCTTCTTCATAGGCAATATTGAATGTCTTTCCTTTCAGAGCGAAGAAATGCAGCATTTTTAGCACATCTTGTAAAAAGTCTTCTTTTTGGTGTTCTTATATATGTTACTTTCATTAACCCTCATATTTTTACCCTTGTAGTAATTTTATCAACTCTAGTTGCTTGCTTGATTGATTGTTTTTATGGGATGTAAAACAGCAAAGGCTATTATCCCTTCAGGTCCTGTTTCACGTTGAATACACACTGCGTGTGTGATTGCTTGTTAACGTCGCACTGAGAAGCAACAGAGGGCTATTGACGACGGGCCTCTTAACTTCGAAAATCGATCAAGTGAAGAGGATGACACCCGAGCTGGTACCTCCCTCTCCAAAGTTCTACACCTTACTTACGGAAGGAACGGGAGTCCCGAAAAATTTAATGTGCATCAACCCTACTACACTGTGGATCCTTAATGCCATCAGGGCTCGAGCTTATGACTCGATGAAATGCCATAAGTCCGTGACCATGGACACTAGGCTTCCGCGACCACATGAAAGAAATTTAGTGTTTGACGAAAAGTAAACAGAACTCACAAGCCATGTTGAAAAAGCTAAATTTACCTTCTAAATGAATACATTTTAGCGAAGGAAGAAAAATCGGAAGTTTTCTACTAATAATGATGAACAAATACAACGATCTCAAAAAAAAAACAACATTTGGTTAAAAATAAATTGCAAGAAGAAAAGAGGGCCGTGACAAAATGAGACAATATGAGAAACAGGAATGGTAATGAAGTTAAAGGTAGACCATGACATCATGTGACATAATATGCATCAAAATCAACAGCAATGCTTACAGAATGTGTTTATCGATCATTGGAAAAATGAATTTTAAAAATTCTAAAGCGAATTTCGGAAAACTTCTTCTAGGCATACACCATTATGATCCACAGTTTCAACGCATCAAATTCGTCTTTTGGGACCTTTCCATATTTGTGCTATGTGGTCCATCTACATACACACTCCCTTAAAATCTCTTTCCTTTATTAATTTAAAAGAAAGAGCTTGAAGAATTGAATTGTGTAGATATATTTGATCCGGGAAAAAAACTGATGCGGCTCCGCTATTTTAAAGCGATTTGAAAAAATTCAAATGGTATTTTCAAAAAAACTCCGTAATGCGTATGTTTCGATCTGAAGAGTTTTGGAAAAAATTATTGCATGTGCTGGAAAACACAGAAAAATGATGAAATTGTGGATGGTTCAAATTTCTATGGAAAATTAAGTCTCCTTACGATTCCTTCCGCACTTCAGGAAGGACTCTAAAAAATTTGGAGTGATGCCATCAATGGTGTGGATTTGTATGAAGAACAAACATTCATATTTATGTTCATGACTATTATATACGGCTCCATAAAACTCCATGGATCATAAGTTTTGGCCTTGAAAATTCCCTCTGCTTTTGAAAGGCATAACTTTTTGTATTTAATATGAGTTTATGTTTAATATGAGTTTATGTTTAATATGAGTTTATGTTTAATATGAGTTTTGTATGTGTAATTTCAAGTTTGGTACTTTTTCTTTTTGCGAAATCACATTCGAGAAAAAGGTGACTCTAAAGATAAGAAAATTCTTTTCTCGAAGTCATTTAACAATGCTTATTCAGTAAATTGATTTATACATCAATATTGTTACCAGAATTCCATCGACCAGATCTGCCGTAGAAACAAGGAATATAATGGCTAACGACATTTTATTTAAGCTAGGAATAATTCACTGATAGGGAATTGACGAAGCATAGGTAGTACATCAATAACTATCTATGAAGAGGAACAACTCAACTCCACTAAGAGTTGAAGATTAATTCAACTTCACGCTAGTTTTGGGAAGAATTAGAATAGCAAGAGGTCACCGTGTTGGCTGGCGTAAAGAGTAGTATATGATAGTTTAGTAGATGTTTGATTATTGTATATGTTTGTATATCGTGCTGCTTTAAAATATAATTAAAGTTTGGCAGCTAAAAAAAGTAAACGGACTTGTTATTCGTTGCATATCCACTCTCACTGCCTTTCAACCACTCGTCCAAGGATTGGAAATTTTTATCTTATCTTATACACATCAACATCTTATACACAGCTCTTTCTCACAGATTAGTGACACAACAGGAACTAAAACAGCACTCGCACAAAATAGCAGTATAGATAGGCATGCCGCTACTGTAGAAAGGTAATTAGGTAATTTCTTAACATGAAAATGAAAATTCACCTCGTATCATAAATATAATTACTAATTATAATTTATCTGTAGTTTCTAGTCTAATGTCTCAATATTCAGTTTCATTTTTACTTTTATTATTTTGAATTAAATTGAAGTAAGCAAGATAAAAAGATAAGTTAGACTTATCTCTTATCTCCAGAAGCATTGTTATAATTCTGTATAAGAAATCATATCAATTAGATATAAATAATAAAATGATTTTTATCTATACAATTTGCTTATTGAAGTGTAAATAAATGTTAGCTAAATGGACTTACGTGTCCTCCTCGGGGAATACCTTAGTTTGAATACATTTTTTTTTTTCATTATATTGAATATAGTCTGCTTGTAATGTAAATTTCACAAATGAAATAAATTTGTTTCTTAGAGATAAAATTACTTTGTAACATAATTCTTAGAATTAATTAATAGTACCTTAATAAGATTATCAATATCTATAAAATAAAACAGGTTTTCAAAGTCCAAAATTTGACAACGAATGGATATATATATATATATATATATATATATATAAATAAATAAAACACCTGTTGGCGAGTAAAGAAATTGTGGTAACCCCTCCTTTGTATTTTAGAGGGATTGTGAGCGTATTGAGAGAGACACGGTTCGAACCTCCTTGTAAATGGTAGGTGCGAAATGAGCCCCAAGAAGAAAATAAATGTTATATTATGACTGTTGTTAAAGAGATGGAGTTATCCTTATGCCCACAGGAGAACTACTTAACTCTCCAGTAGTTAGTGTATAAAAAGGTAAATTAGAGATATAAATAAGAAAAAAGGTATCATCACATGATCTCTTATGGGAAAAGACATTTCTGTGTGTGTACACATTCTCTTTATACAATTATAAATAACTCTAAGAAACAATATTATCACTTGAAATGTTAACTATCAAATACAGTTATAGTAATATACTAAAGTTTTAAATATTTAAATACTCTTCATGTCATCGACCCCATAAATACAAAATTTTGTGCCAATACTTATTATGGCCCAGGAAAAAAATATTACAAGCGTGATCTCTTTCTCTTTTGTACTAGAAGTATTACTTTTTTAAAAAAATAATACTTCTAGTTCTAACTTTTTTTAAAATTTTATTTTAATAAATAATACAAAATAATCACAATATTAAAATAAACTATATTTAGAAATTTCAAAAAACATTATTAAATTTTAAAAGATGTTAGTCGTTTTAGGGATTTATTGTTGCTCGAAATAATATAGTACATGATACTGTAACAATTTTTACCAGAATTAACAATCAGATTCGAATGAAATTTGAATCATAGGGTTTAGTTGAACGTTGTTTACTTAACACTGCAAAAAAAAGATTGAATTCTATATTAAGATAACTCTTTTTCTTAAAAGTTCATTGAGTAATTATTTGGCACCTAATTTAGTACCTTTTGACATTAACACTGATGTAAATTTTATTCAGTAGTGAAGGAAATATTGAAATGTATTGAGTGCATATTATAAACAACATAACAATTAATTCTGGTCGTATAGATTAAAAGATTTTTAATTTCATAATATTTTCTTTGATTTTACTGTTCTGATATTGTTATGGGGTTGATCCTCTTTCGAATGCAATAATATCAACGTAGTTAAGAAAAACTAGTTCGTTCCTTGTAAATCAAAATTTTTGCTAATAAACTTAAGGAAATATATTTCCTTTAACAGGAAGCAATTAACACACACAAGTGAAATTATACAAAAGCTCTAATGTAAAGTTAGCGCAATCACTGAATATACCACAATAGAACTAATCATCTACATATATTAGCATATATTTCCTATGTACATCGACTGATACATAATATATACCTTGAAGAGAATATCCAAAAACCAATTTTTTTCATGTAGAGACATCAAAAAATGTTGCCCTCTTAGGCGACATTTGGTGACCAGATGTATTGTCAAGGTCCCTTTATTTATGTATTCTAACATTGTCTGTGAAACGATCTTCCCGGTCGTAGTAATTGTTCTGAAGGGAAAATAACAAAGAGTTAACTTAATGCGTAAGAATGTTTTATAATAGATGTAATTTCATGCATCTGAAATTGAGGATTGGAATAAATTTCGATAATATTTACTCTAGATTACTGAAAAATTATTTAATTGAAGTCTTATAAGGATTTCCTTCTGGGTTTGTGTTCTCTCTATGTCTTACATAAAAATTTTATTTTATTAATTTATTTACTTGTTTATTTCAGGTAAGCAGTAAGAGGTTAGAAGATCTTTATTAAGATTCTACACTAATTAATAGTCACTAAGTTTTTAGTCACAGAATTTGAATTTATAAAGATCAATATTGCCACAATTAGAATTTAACTAAACATAAAGTTACAATATCTCACAATTATATTTGAAAATAGAATAAAATCCTGATCATAAATGGATAAATAGAAAGCAAGATTTTCAAAGAAATAAACAAGAAATCAAAGTAGGCATTGTACATGCGAAAGAGAATAAGGGTTGCATTGTCTTATATACTTTCTAATATAGATAAATCTTCCCTTTTTTTACAGAGCAAAATCACTCAAAATATATTTTTAAGTTATCAGAAACAATAAGGTATCAGGATACATTGATAATTTAACAATACAAAAATTCCTTAGTTTTACAAAAAATACTACAAATACACTGATGAAAATGTCTTTTTCACAAGTTTTATCAAATCAATCAGTTATTGAAATAGTAACCCTACAGAGGCTTTATGATGCAAGTCACAACGACATGAGTAAAAAGCGCCTAATAAATGTCCAAGAACGGAATTCTTTTCTAGTTCGGTTTTCTAAGACAGAGCGATAGGCGTATTCTGGATACGATTTATTCAGACCCGCAAATATGTGAGGCAAATTTCCCCAGATACCAAGGTCAAATTGTCTTCAACTTCCACAAAAAAAGAGGACGCCAGACTTTGGGCAGAAGTGGTAGCCAAGGATTAAACATTAGATGGCAACCCATCTGAATCTACAGTTGTGACGGCTGCCCATTCCGGGTTGCCTCTTGTGCCATACCTAAACTCAATGTTTAAACACTAAGAATCAATAAGTCAATCAAAGAGACGTTAAAACAATAATTACGCAATTTATTAACTGCTTGTTAATATAACAACACTTGTGAATGCTCTCCCGGACAAGGGCTTTACAACCTTAACTCAATCTACCAATAATAATCTAACTGACTCTTACCACTAAGCCTTCCTCGAATGCAACTCCGACTCTGGAACAATTGCTGAACACTGGAATAACTAAATCTCTCGAATCCCTCAACTTCTACTCCAACCTCTCTTTCCACCTCTTTCTACTTTCTTCTACGTCTTTCTACCTCCTTCTACCTACTATCGCGACTCTCAGTCTGAATTTATATATTTCCTAACTCTCCCGTTTCACTTCATTTCTAGTTGTTTTACGAAATCACATTTCATTTTTGGTTGGGCAAAGGTTGTTTAGCAAAAGCAATCAATCTTAATTAAAAGTCCCCAAGATTAGTGAAGAGAAACTGCGAATAGCCCAATGTCACACAGTTACTGTTTTAATATTCTCCAATTTAAAGTTAACTTACCTCATTTGAGTCATTTACTAAACGATACACAGTACAACAAGGGATGTACATCACCTGCTGTAATAGCTGAAAAAAATACAGAATTTAAATATCGTTCTGATATGCCCTCAACAGTTAAAATGACTGTCATCCTTAGCAGGAAGGTTGCGGTGGCTCTCTTCCACAAGTCACAAGTAATAATGAAACAGGAGTAAATGGCGCCTATAACTGTCATGGAAGGAATCTCGTTTTCGGCTGTGACCTACCCGACAAGATTCGTTTGGACCCGAACACGGATAATTCAAACCTACTTTATCCTCAAAGGTCAACCGACCTCTACCAGTGGAGACACATCTGCCAAGGGATTAAAAACAGTCTTCAAAAATGACGAAAATCATTAACGCCCAAACACCCATGTTCTAATGAAAAATAAAGTTTGGTTGTTAATTGAAACTTTTATCTTAATTAAGTTTTTTTTTTCTACAATAAAAATAGTATTGTACTGTCACATTTTTAAAGTTATTCAACTGAGTATGCTAATATACGAGTATTTCCTGATAAATACTAAACTTTCGTACGAAAGGGTATGGTAAAATTTTAATTATTAATAAGAAATAACCGAGATATATTTATAAGTTTATTTTGCATGTTAATAGATATTTATGTACGTAATTTTGTAAATTACGGCTATCAATGTTGATTTGTATGTTTTCAGGAATCCATAGGCTTACATCGTAAATATTTAATTCTTATCCCGTGTTATGGGAAATTTTTAATTATGCTCTCGATGTATTGCACAGTTTGAATTATCATCCAGGGGTATCGTAAGTTTTTAATTATTACTAAAATAATGGTGATAGAAACTTAATTCTTATTTATTGTCCTTAAGACTTCACAAAAGATTCGCCATTCGCAGTTATTCATTCTCTTGGCGTTTCTTCACTTTTCGAATACCGTCATTGCGGAACTTAACAGACTGAACTCTGTCTCCGCCGTACTACGGGTATTTCAGTCTACGACTTCCTGAACCAAAAAAATCAAAATTAATATCTGTAATTTACTACATGATGAACATAGGATTAATTGATATGCAGATATCTATGTTATCATTAAACCTTAACGATAGGCTCTCATAGTATATGATAGGAAAAATAAACAGAACTTATTTTTGCTTTTAAAAAAGTACCTATTTAACAAAAAAAAAAAAAACTCGATGAATTCTACAATCTTATAATTCATGTCGAATATGTAATCGATCCAGCCAAAAATCAAGTTTAAAATCGTTATTAATTTAAATTACATTGTAATCAATGCACATTTCTAAAGCCTTTTTTTTCCTAAAAAGTTCTAATGAATAAGATTAATCCTTTTATGGTATTCAATTAATTATGAATGAATTCGATAAAGTTTATCAGCATCAAAAAAAAAGCAAGCAATTAACAGATTAAGAAATTTTTACATTTAAAAT
>BMAW01072934.1:43348-79743 GCA_019974015.1 Nephila pilipes
GGAGAAGATCGCATGGAAATTAATTTCATACAAGATGGAAAAGGGGCTTTTCGGTTGAAAAAATCAAATCAATAATAAATTATAAGATATTCACAACAATTAGAAATTGTGACATTATATATCGCTCTTGAATAATTCTTTTATTTACTCATTTCGTTCTTTTTTTTTCTTTCTCTCTTTCTCTGTGGCCGAGGGAGCGTAGTGGTCATGGTCACTGAAATGCGGCCTCGGGTTTTGTCGAGTTGTGGATTCGAGCCTTGATGGCACTTAAAACCCATCCTGTCGCCAAAGCCACTTTAAATCGATTGAAGCTCAAAGTCCCCTCGTTGGCATGGTGTGGAAGTTAGGAGAAGGAGGTGCTAGCTCAGGTTTTCTCCTCGTCACTTGACCGAGGTTCAAAATTACGAGGTCCGTGGCCAAAGGCCTTCGTGATGCTTCTAATGCGACGGTAATAATAGTAATCAATCTTAATAATTCTTTTTCTTAAATTTTCTAGATTAACGATTACTATAGTTAAATCATGTATACAAAAAAAAAAATCAGTTAAGTCATTATTGTGCTCAATGAAATTTTAAACACTTTAAGCTCATCAATAAAAATCTGAAATGTTCGTGGTTAATTTAAATTAATTTTTTTAAACGCGACACTTTAAAGTATCTGATAAGTATTCGACAAGAAAAGATGAAATTATTTTATATGTCAAGTAAATAATATTCGCTTTTTTAATGGATTTTCTTCAACTCAAATTGTAAATGTGTTTGGTTCAAAACTTTTAAAGCTTTTATCTCACATTTTAAAGCATGTGAGATTTTAAAGGATGTGAGATTAAAGCATTTTGGATGACAATACGATAATTTAATTATAATTAATAATAATACGATAATTTAATTATAATTAATGGATTAAAACTAATAAATTAACGAATTAAATTTTACGCCAAGATTCTCACCAAGTAGCCAAAAGGTCGCCAAAACCGTCGCTTAATAATTTATCGTTGGCTTTAATTTTAATTACATGTAGCTTAATTAATTAAAAATGCTTAATTGAGCAAAGATATTCTCACGAATTTATAGTAGATGACAAATTTAATAAACGCCAAATAATAAAATAAATTATTAAAACTGATTGTTGTTTGAATTCAATTTGACTCACCGTTCTCATTTCCTCTTAAAATTTAAGATATAAAAAATTATGTTACGCAAAATGGGAAGTTTGAATGATAACCCTGGTCCAAAATTTAATTTTTTAATGGTATTATTTAAATGAAAAGAGCGACGAAAATAATATTTTAACAGTGAAATATCTGTATACTTACCTATCTCTTCGAGTAAATAAAATCATATTTATATTCGTAAATAAGTATATAAGAGCAATTTAATAATTGGTAGCTGCATTTATATTCGCAAATCACGAACACGTTCACTTACATCTTGTATAAATTCTACTTAATTTATATCTGTAAAAAATGTATAGAATTCTTAAAAACGTCACATTTTAGAAAATGGGCATAGTAACAATTTTTGAAATTTCAATTTAACAAAATGCAAATTTTTTTAATTTTTTTTAATTCAAGTTTCCCTTACTTTGTATATTAATATTGTGCTACTCCTAAAATGTGTGAATATTCAGTAAATGCAGGAAAAAAATTACAATTATTTTATAGGATATAAAGTCGTTTGAAAATAAGGAAAAAGTAAAAACAACGGAATATGAAAATTTCGAGGGAAAAGTGTACCACATAATCCTCAAAACCTACGATTTGAATAGAAAAAAAGAAAATACAAATGGTTTTTTTTATATTTATTGGGCTCTATTTATAAAAGTCTCATTTATAAATACATCTAATTAATCAGTGAAAAGTTCCCTATAATTCTTCAGGTCTCAATTATCTTTCTTAAGTATAAAAAAATTAATATCAAACTCAGTTTATTAAAAATTAATTACGAATCGTATATCTTTCAAATTATTTCATAATCAGTTACAAGAGTATCTAAATTTAACATATTCCTAGACCAATTTAATAATAATCTGCTTTAAAACGCATACGATGTGAAATGAGCTATTACATATTCAGCCACTAAAATAGAACGATTTTTCATCATTACTTAACTATTAGTTTAAACGACGTCTCATCAGAAACGGAGAGACCACAGATACTCGTCTTGAGCAAACTACGCCATAAATAACTATCATTAAGCGAGTGCTTAAGGTATAAATTAGAATTGCATTAGGAATTCACCGAGCTTAGATACATAATCTCGTTATTAAGGATGACGTACAGAATTTCAACGCCGTCTGCCTCTGGAGTTAAGCACATTTTTCGCTTTCGTCGTTTAAAAGCGTCTTTGTTTAATATAATAAATATGACCTAAACTGGGATTATTTTTTCACATGGAAAATTTCTCCGGCGTAAATGCTATTCCCTGTCATCCTTTTGATGTATATAAAAGTATTTTTAGGTGTATTATTCTTTTCTGTTCGAATCTTTCAATATTTACATACAGAAATTGTTTCATGTGTTGTGCCTCTTCTATAACAGGTCAATTGAAAAGTCCCCGGCCTGACGCATAGATGGCGCTACTAGAATTAATCCATATGTTTTTTAGTTAGCCCTAACCCTCAAAAGACGCGTGTATAAATTTGACAGCTGTCGGATCATTAGTTTGTGAATTATAGCATTTTAAGTGAAGCAACTTTTGTTAATGAGAAAAATATGGATAAAAAGGAATTTCGCGTGTTGATAATATATTGCTTTTTGAAGGGAAAAAAAAAAGTTGAAGCAAAACCTTGGCTTGATGCCGAGTTTCCGGACACTGCCCTAGGAAAATCAACCATCAAGGATTGGTTTGCTAAGTTTAGACGTGGTGAAATGAGCATCGAAGACGGTGAACGTAGTGGACGCCCAAAAGAGGTTATTACCGACGAAAACATTAAAAAAATCCACAAAATGATTTTGAATGACCGTCAATTGAAATTGAATGAAATAGCAGACACTCTAAAAATATCAATTGAACGTGTACATCATATTATTCAAGAATATTTGGGTATGAGAAAGCTCTGTGCAAAGTGGGTGCCGCGCGAGCTCACTTTTGACCAAAAACAACGACGAGTTGATGATTCGGAGCAGTGTTTGAAGATGATCAAGCGTAATAAACCCGAGTTTTTGCGTCGATATGTGACAATGGATGAAACACGGCTCCATCATTTCACTCCGAAGTCCAATCGACAGTCATCCGAGTGGACTGCACACGATGAACCCGCTCCAAAGCGTGGGAAAACGCAACAGTCGGCTGGCAAGGTTATGGCGTCTGTATTTTGGGATGCGCATGGAATAATTTTCATTGACTACCTTGAAAAAGGAAGGACCATCAACAGCGACTATTACATAGCGTTATTGTACCGTTTGAAGGTCGAAATCGCCGAAAAACGGCCACATTTGAAGAAAAAGAAAGTGCTGCTTCACCAAGACAATGCACCGTGTCACAAGTCAGTGAAAACGATGGCAAAAATCCATGAATTGGGCTTCGAATTGCTTCCTCATCCACCGTATTCTCCAAGATCTGGCCCCCAGCGACTATTTTCTGTTCTCAGATTTCAAAAGAATGCTCGCTGGGAAGAAATTTTCGTCGAATGAAGAGGTGATCGTCGAAACTGAGGCCTATTTTGAAGCAAAGGACAAATAGTACTGCAAAAAATGGTATCGAAAAGTTGGAGGGTCGCTATAATCAGTGTATCACTCTTGAAGGGGATTATGTTGAATAAAAAAAACTAATTTTGCCAAAAAAATGTGTTTTACTATGGTAGGCCGGGGACTTTTCAATTGACCTGTTATTAAATCTAGATAAATAACTGATCTTGAAAATCATGGGTCTTGAAACACTGTCGACTCGCAGAACCCTAAAAACTATAAAAATCTTTCGGAGAACCCCTTCCCATCCACAGAAAAATGTATTCTGAAATAATATTTAAAGTAGATAAAGTTCAGAGTTATCCCTAGTTAGCGCAGAAGACGGAAAGAGTTTTGTGAAATAAAACAGTTTAACTCAGTTAATAAAAAATCACATTTTATTTAATAATATTTTTAATAATATAATATTTTATAATAATATTTTAATAATAATATTTTTATTTAATAATTTACATAATATTTCACATTTTTTCAATTTTAATTTTAAGCGTAATTACTTTATGTATCCATCCTGATTTCAATGCTATTATACTCGTAACAAAGCTTATTTATTTGAAATACATACAACATGAAATTCCCTGATTTTGAAAAAAAAATTCTCTTAAAACTATAAAAGTTTTTCGAGGAACTCCTTCCAATCCACAGAAATATGTATTCTGAAATAATATTTAAAGTAGATAAATACTGTATGGGTACTTTATGTAAAAAAAATTAAAGAAGGGTTTTAATTGATAAAAATATTCATTAATTAAAAAAAATTATTGAAAAACTTCACATAAAGTTATTATAACTTATTCAATTACGGCATTCACTCAAGATCCAAGTGTCACCTATTCGTACATTATATTTAATGGCTTGTGAATGCTTAATTTTCTTACTGAAAGTTAAGACGTCTTGCTTTATTTATGTTATCTGCATTCCCATTTCATACTTTGCGTTTAATTTTTTCTCTCTACATTTAGCTTTAATTGCTGCATAGGTTTTCGCGTTGATGGTTTTGAGCCCGTAGAGAGAAAAGTGTTAGTTGACTTCGGAGTGCCGGCGGCGTATCAAATCCTCATCAAATACATCTGAAGAAAGGTTGATCATTTGATTTTGTTGCGCTCTTTTCAACAGACTTAAAGACACGTCTCCATCGGGGCAGTTATTTAGGCAGTTTAACCTCTGGTGTTGTTCTTGAAGAGAGTCGCCATATACTCCACCTCATGTATCATCGTGAATGATATGAAGAGAAACAATCAAATTGGTTTTCCTTTTTTTTTCTTTTCTTTTTTTCTTTTTTTTTTTTTTTGAGACAGTTGCTTTAACATCACTGCAATTTATATCTATTATTTCTCTGTTGTATTGCATATCGTTGAGGACAGTCTCCATTTGATGTTATCGGCTGTCTCTTGTTGAGTGACGGGTCTCTTAGACACGTGTGCCATCGACAGAATATCACTAGTTGTGATTTATGTGCAATTTTCTCAATGCGACAAATAAAGGCAAGTGTTGTGCATCAGGGTCATATACATCCAGTAGTTCTATGCTGCCACCTAGTGTTCCTGGGTTAATACTTCAGCGTTGTATGGTTTCGATCCCTTGAAGCGGAAAGTGTTAGGAGTGCTTGCGGTGCACAAAACCTGGAGCAGAGGTTCCAAAGAAACATGAGTGGTCACTTTATATTGCGTTCTTACGAACAACGCTAAAAGAGGCGTCTCCAACAGGATAGTTTTTAAGGCCTTTTATCTTCTAGCGTTGTTGTTGAAAAGAGCCGCCACACGTTGAAAGATTTTTAATGTTTCACACAATGGTATCTGATCATACAGTGAACGTAAATATTTTGCATACACATCGACTGAAAAACTGAAAATCCGGAGCTGCTTTTGCACATACGTCACTGTTGAAGTCGCGTTATGGACTTCGGCAGCCCATACATGAAACTTCTGAATGATTTTCGAACGTACATTTGTATTTTTTTAATTAAAAAAACTAATCAACCTGTAAAGTATTTTATAATTTTTCTTCTGAATTTTTATTCCGACTCGTAGAATCTCTGGATTTGACTCTCGGAACCCTGGGGTTCCAAGGAACACGCTTTAAAAACCATTGTTATTAATTAAAATAAAAAAATATATATATGGCAATATTTATTGGCTGTTTCTTGCCTATTTAAATTTTCCCATAAGTCATGATTATGAACTGTAATGGCGTTATAACTTTCAGAACTTATATTAACACATTGTTTGAAGATTCCGTAATATTACGGTTTTATATGATATAAAGTTTCAGTGGTAGATGCTTTCCGTCTCGTGGTAGGATCAATTGACCTTACGTACCATTGGCATTTCGATTCCGCGACCATTGGATTCAAATAATACTTGTACAGTCGCTTTTTGCAGTGGTCTTAGCAAAAAGACCAAAGTAAGATTCTCCGTCGAACTAGTTATTAAGACATTATTACTTCTGTTGTCACTGTAGAATAGAGCCACCGAATTCTCCCCCTTCAATATCATGGTGATGATATATCGTCATGATTCTTTTAGCGAGACAGTGAAAGCTATCGAAGTTATATGCGGTGCCTTACAATCATCCCTGAGGAGTTGCTAATTTTTTATGGTCCTTGACACAACTTTTTCAAATCACAAATACAGGGCAAGCAACGGATCATTGAGCAATTTAGCCGCGGGAATATCGCCAAATTGAAATGAGAAAAAAGGGTTTATAACCCTTTGTGGGATTCTTTCTCTCCTATAATTGATAACTGTGTTTCTTTGGGCGTTTAGGGTGCTAAGCTCCCTTCAAGCTCGTTTCATAAAATTGTTCATAAAGCATTACGGATGATCCAGAGTTCCGGTAGAAATGAATTGAGTTCCGAGAGGGAGATTGATTGATTGATTTATAATTGGCGTCTCATCAGGAGCAATGCGAGGGTTATTGGCAGCGGGCCTTGTAATTTAGAACATCGGTCAAGTGACGACGACTACACCTGTGCTGGCTCCTACCCCTTTAAACTCCCGCCACCAACAACACCAATGCAAATGTTTGGGCGAGTGATTTTTTTTTTTTTTTTTTTTTTTGGCTGCCAAGCATAATATAAGTTCAAATATAAAAATTAACAAATATAGAGAAATTTAAGAGTTTAAAAAATTTTAATTGGCAATTTAAATATGAAGAAATGTTGAAACGTTGAGCCTTTATAATTTAATAGATTAATTTAATAGATTCATAGTTGACCCAAATATTATAGTCTCTCTTGATTTTGTCAACATATTTTTCACATTTTTATGATAGGAGTCTCTCTCTCTCTCTTCCTGCTAACCCATCACTTAATCTCTTTCGTATAGCTATGTTCGGTTCATCCCAAAATGTATAGTTTTAAACTTAATAATTAATCATACAGAGTTTTTATTAGTATCAAAAACAACATGAAAGTCTACAGTCCTTTAAAAAAACATATTATTTTTAATTCTACAAACATATTTCAATAAAATTTAGTAAGAATCGATGGCAATTGACTGAAAATTAACACAAGTCCATACTTTCATATGAAAATACTAAAAATGCACAGGTTTTTATATAAACGTTTGAAAAGTTAAAAATGTTAATTATAGGGTTTATTTTAATTATATTATCAATAAGTGATAAACCTTTTGTC
Source organism: Nephila pilipes (assembly GCA_019974015.1). NCBI lineage: Eukaryota > Metazoa > Arthropoda > Arachnida > Araneae > Nephilidae > Nephila > Nephila pilipes. The sequence continues at coordinate 50,674 of BMAW01072934.1, forward strand.
AATAGCCTTTAAAATAACTAAAATTCTAAGACTCTAATTGAAATTGTAGAATGCTTCAAATATTGCCTCTTTTATTTTGCATTTAAGAAATGGGGGGCATTTCAGGGAGATTCTGCAGAATTAATGTTTATGAGAATTTGATAAATTGAATTCTAGAAAATTGAATTTTTAAAATTGTAATCAAACTTGCCACGCCATTCAGAATAATATCTGTATTTGCGCTTTTCACAAAATGTGGTTTCTTAGGATTTGGTACACGTTACTCAAACTCTGATTCATACACGGTATTGATTTTTCCCACATTGTGAAGTGATGCTGTTTCCTCTATCCACGGAACTTTATTTTTTTTCTAATAATCACCCAAAAATTTTAAGAATTGTACAATATTTGTGTAAAATTATTAAAATTATGAATCTTAAAGGGTCTCGGGGTTTAAGATTTATCTCGAATGCTGAAAACGTACACACTTTTCGGCTAGCTATATTTCATTCAAATTAAAATTAATTGCTTTGATATTTTTACACATACTTTATAAAGTAATAAAATTTCTGAAACATGTAAAATAATTAAAATATATTATTATTATTAGTTATTTTAGGAACCCATTAGTATAAAAAATACTTTCTTTAGGAAATTTGAGTAAGTTTCACTGCGTGCAAGATATTTTGTTCAAAAATGGCTGTAATAACTTGCGTAAGTTGATTTATAAACTGGAATATAATTTTGTTAAAATATACACATCACAAATGAAATAGAGGTTTCAAAAATATTTTTGAAAAACTAAAATATTTCATACTTTTGAAAGTTTCAAAAAAATTCTTCTTACTTTTTTCGAAATAATAAATATATATATGACACTAAATTTAGACACAGTTTATAAAAAGTATTATTACACTTACTACACCTACGAAATAATAAGTGACTCAGTATAGTAATTATAAAATAGCTTGCGTGCAAGTGAAAAAAAAATTATAACTGAGAAAAATGCCTTTCAAGCTTTAAAATTCAATTATAAAATTAAATTTTGAGACATGAGTATTAAAATGCTCACATCCAACACAATTTTTCTATCTGTTTGTTTCGACATCTGTTTTTTTCTTAATCATTTGTTTTACTTCGAGAGCCTCAAGAATAATTTCACAGTCCTATTTTTTTTATGTTTGGATAGAAAGGTTTATCATTTCTTGCCTGTGATAGGCCTACATATCAAAACATTTTTGTGCTATATTTTTCTAAAATAATATTAAGTATTTGACATTCATCATTGTAAATATTAGTGGCCAAATTTGAGGCAGTTCCCAACATTTGAGGGCCAGAACCAATCGACTTTGGTCAAAGTTTCGAGATTAATAAATGTCGACTTTCATTTTGGTATTTCATCTTGTCAAGCTTCATACTAATTTATCCTAAAGCTTAAGCAATTAATGTGGCTCATTAAGCAAAATATACTATAGCACACGTCTAATAAAAAGATATTTGGGAGGGGGACATGTTTATTTAAATGCTTATTATTCGAAAACATACAGTACAAGTTTTTGAATAACTTTGAAAGTTTTTTGAGTATCGTCTAGTGATTGGAATCAAATTGTTATGCATGAATTGACGATTCTTTTTCTCAAAAAGTTAAAAGTTTTGACGCTTAACACCCCTGAGAGTCCTTCAAATTAAAAAAAATTATTAAATTTAATTTTTTAAATTATAAGTACAGTAATTTGTGTATGCACGTTGTAGCTAAAGGTAAGTACACTACTTAGTAAAAGCTATTGATTATTAATCGCTCATACATAGTTATTTGTATTTATTAATGTCTTTGCATAAATAGAAGAATAACACTTAAATATCTCGATGTTAAAGTATAACTTCCATTGTTTACAGTGACCGTGGAAGCATGGTAGTCATAGTCGCGGACTTACGAACAGTGTTGCTTCCATCGAGTTGGAGGCTCGAATCTCAAGACCAGCCGTGAAACAGGACAGATGCACGCAAAAACTGTAGAAGTCCGAAGTTCTCCTATCAACATAGTGTAAGGATTTGGAGAGGGAGGTGCTTTTAACTCGGATGTTGTCCTCGTCACATGACTGAAGTACACAATTTCGTGGTCCACCGCCAATAGCTATCGGCTTCTAAATAGGCTATGTTAATAAATAATCAATAAATCGATTGCTCATTATTTAAACCAATTAATCTCATTTTTCTTCATCAAAGACGTTTCATTTACTCTAACTACTTTTAATTCATTTCAACCTAGAAGAGGGAGTTTTAATCTAGGGTTCAGAGAGGGAGATCACAGATAGCTCGTTTTAGGTACATTTGATATTAAAATACTGCTTAAATCACTTTGAAAAGTTACTTATCACTCACTTAAATTTCTGTGGCAGGTTATTTAAACAGAGATTTTCGAGTGCTGCTGAAAGTGACTGGGAGTCTTAAAGCTCCCGTCTACCCGCCATTTTGATTTCATCAGCTTAATGTTAATCCTATTGAATTTTTATTTTAATTCTCACATCTTTATTACTTGATCTATTTGAATGCAATAAAGTGAATTTGAAAGAGCATAAATAATCAATGTTTCTGTGGAATTACTTTTTTCCTGCGATTCTTAAAAATATTTTTATTCTTATTTTAATCATTCGCTTTTGAGTTTTTCGGTATTTAAAGAATATTTTCAAATATTTTTAAGAATCGGAGGGAAAAAGTAATTCCACAGAAGCATTCATTATTTTTTGCTCTTTCAGATGCACTTTACTGCATTCAAATAGAACAAATAATAAAGATGTGAGAATTAAAGTCAAAATTCCATAGGATTAACATTAAGCTGATGAAATCGAAATGGCGGGTAGACGGGAGTCTTAATGTCGCAGATCGATATATTGCCAGAATTTTAACGTGTAGAGTTCGTGCATCTAAAGATCAATTGGCAAAGAGCTGCTTAAATCTGACTGTCAATTTTTGACCAAGAGGGATTAAGAACTAAAATATTTTTTAATAAACTTAAATATTCACAACTTTCTTTGTAAAATTGTAGCTGAAGTAATTCTCGGTTGGATATTAATAAAACAATAATTTAACAGAAATGTGGGAAGAAATTCTTACTATGAAATACGAGTTCTAAAATTTCCCCGAATCTAATTTCGCTGTTTTCCAACTTAAATTATCATCAGCTTTTATAGTAATTATCAGTATTTTCATTATTGGAAGAAATACTATACCCAATATGAATTTCTCCTTTCTTCTGCGTCAGAAAACGTTGTCATATACCAAACTACAGTTCACTAAGCTTCTTGTATATTTTATTAAGCAATTTCAAGAATGAAAGTGCTCTGAATGGAAATAGTATCAATTGATCATAATTAAATCATTTATGAAACAAAGAGTTAAAAGTTACAACGAAGTTCACAAACTGACGATTGTGTCTTATTGTTTTTTCCTTTTCTTCTCAGGTGGAACCACCTTCTCCAAACTTCCACACTTTGTCCAAGGGCAGGAACTAGGATTGATTATTTATTAACAACGTATTTTGAAAGGGCACTAGGGCTATTGAGACGGACCTCGTAATTCTGAGCATAGGTCAAATGGAGAGAACGACATTTGTGGTGGTCCGCCAATCTCCAAAATTCCACACCACTCCAACGGAAGACTTGGAGCCACGATAGATTAAACGTGTGTCGGACCCGTTACATGGCGGGTCTTTAATGGCATCAGGATTCCATAGAAACAACGAAGGTCGCGAACTCACCTCCGTTACCACTCCGCTACCGAGGCCATCATAAAGTTCTGGGATTGACATTTGAGTAGGTATGTTTTTGCCGCTTAAGGAGCACGAAATTGCGTGTGAATGTTTTGAGGCCTTGCCGTATACATTATGTGTTGGTTACGCATATCATCACATTAGTTTCCAAATCATTATTATTGTAGTTCTTTTTCTTATAATGTATACGTATACATTACCAGTTAACAATAACTTTCTTAAAATTTACAGGAATATCAACAGGAATTATCAGATATATTCTCACGGAAAACTTTGGCAAATCGGAAGATCTATAACATAGCTTTAAATGCATCCAATTCGATAACTTCTATCATTTGTCACTGGTATGGTAAAAAAAAAAAAATACCGCAGCCAAATTCATATCCATCAGTAGTTAATAATTTAAAAATAGAGAGAAATAACCTCGTTTTCAAATAAGGGGATTAAAAGCATGAATTTAAAAGCCTTCACACGACAACACTAAAAGAGCGGCCCAAAATCTTTTGTTTTTTCTCCCGCGAGAGCTTCAGCTGAAAAAAACATGTCAGAATAATTCTTACTTTAAGCTTGGACTTAACATTTCGATGTAAATTACGAACTTGAACTCTACCAAGTAATCCTCCATTTAAATGACCTTGGTTGCTATAGTGATGATGAGATTAAGAGATGACATTTTCTTTGTCAGCGTTAGCATTTAGTGACATTCACAGTTAACCCTAGTTAGCGCAGAAGACGGGAAGAATTTTGTGAAATAAAGCAATTTAACTCAGTTAATGAAAAATCAAAAAAAAAAAATCATATGTATATATATCTAACACATCAATCAATAACTCCCGAGACTAATATTGAAAACAACATTTTTGCAAAATTTTTATTCATCATACAACACCTTTTGTTAATCGCAGCACAGTTGATACAATCCTCAACGCTTTTCCGTCTTTTTCCTGAAATCCTTTTTATTGCGGTAAATGTGATAAACAACTGAATCATCGATTGCTTTCTTTTGTTCAATCAACAATCAGCGCCACTTGAAAATCTTTTCGCTACTTCAAAAACCCTTTTCAGTAAATACGCTATATGATATCTGTCATCCTCAGCAATCTCACGAACCACTTTACGATCTTTCATTATAATTTTGTCACTTCACTCATTTTCCGGTGTAACGGCTTCTGTTCTGAGCGTTCACGTCATTTATTATCAGTACGACCACGTTTAAACTCGACAGGCACCGACAAATCGTTACTTTTGATGGACCAAGGTCGGGTAACATTTTCAGTCATTGTTTCCCAGCACGGTGTTTTGCCCATTAAAACAATGTTTATCAGAACACGAAACTCGGTTTTCCATTTTAAACAAACTACCGAGCGACTTTACTCCAGCCTCGATAACTCCAGCTGTTTCTGGTCGATCGACTTAAATTTTGACGTTTCAAACAAAGGTTAGTACTCTCTGAAAGAACACTGAGGTTTACTACGAGCGCCATCTCTGGGTTAGCCTCGGGAGTTATTGATTGATGTGTTTTATATATATATATATATAATTTATTTCTACATTTAAATGCTCGTCTTAATAGTTCAGCATACTTTTCATAATATTTCAAATTTTCTCAATTTGAATTTTAAGCGTAATAACGGTATGTATTCATCTTAATTTCAATACCATTGTACTCGTAACAAAGCTTATTTATTTGAAATACATATCAGGTGGTTATAATTAAAGTTATACTAATCAGAGGCCTGTAGAACCTGTTCTGTTTATCGGATTTTGATAAGACGTGAGATATATGCAATATGGACCATGGGGAAAAGATTCCTGCAGTAAGAAAATTAGTATATATTTTGACCACCAGGTGGCTTTTATCGAATATTCCTTATGCAAATCCGTAAAATCTTTATATAAACTTGCAATCATATCTAGAGAATCATTCAGCGGCATTTGTCATCGTTAATCACGTCCTTACCAAACCAAAAAAAAAAAAAAAAAAGGATCGAGCTTTACTGGTAAAACTGTTTTATCAGAACGGCAGCAACCATTTAGCTGCTCTGCGAGAATATCGTCGTTTAAGGGATCTGCAAAAAGGCCTCATATCGAGGATTGGTTTGAGGAAGATGTTCATGAAATTTGAAGAGACTTGAGATTTGGGTGTGCTGCCCGGAAGAGAACGGAAACCGGTTGGGACTGAAAATGTCGAAGAAGTCGCTACTGCTGTGGTTGAAAGAGCCTCCACTTCAATCTATTCTTCAGCAAGTGGTCGATCAGTGTCACGCGAGTTGGAGACTCCGTGGTCGACTGTTCGAAAAATTCTGCGATACATTTTAAAATGGTATCCGTGTAAAATCCACGTGATGCAAACGCTGAAACCTCAAGATCACAAAACACGCCTAGAAATTGCTTGCGAAATGGCGAGAATAGAAGTTGATGACGCGTGACCTTGAAAAATTCTATGGTCAGATGAGGCACACTTTTATTCAGATGAAGCTGTGAATAGTCAAAATTGCCCCATGTAGGGTACTTCACCTCCTAATGCATCAGCAACCACTGCATTCTGTTTACGTGACTGCTTGGTGTGGATTTACTACTAAGTCTATCCTCGGACCTTTTTTCTTTGAAACTCTCCCTCCACAAGATCCTAAAAGATGCTCTGTCACGAATGCACGGAACAGTGAACTCCTTCAACAGCAGGTCATTCCTGCTTTACAGGAACGACAATGTTTGCAAACCACTATCTTTTGCAAGATGGAGCAACTCCTCACATTGGGCGCTAAGTCAAAGCACTGCTTAGTGCAAACTTGAATGATAATCGTGTAATATCTAGACATTTTCCGGGCCTTCTCGTTCACCCTACTTAAATCCCTGTGATTTCTGGTTGTGAAGATCTTTAAAATACCGTGTTTATAAAGGAGGAATCAGGACTTTATCTGAGTTTGAAAGTCCACATCATACGCCATGTGGCTGAAATTCCTCGTGAATTGCTTCACGCTACCATTGAAAACGATATAATGCACTTTCAACACGTTATTGAGCATATTCTATAATTGAAAACATTTTAACGATTCTAACATAATTTTTGTCCTTCTTTGGGCACCACATTTCCTCCTAGTGATCAAAAATTGAACTATTTTTTTTATTATAGAAACCTTTTCCCAGTGATCCATTTAGCATATATTCCAAATTTTATCACATTCCTATAAGAAGAACGGGTTCTACAGGCCTTTGAATAGGTTAACTTTATTTATAACCACCCGGTATAACATGAAATTCACGGTTTTGAACAAAAAATTAACTTTTAACACAAAGTTCACAGAAATATTTTCATGGTAAGGCCTTACCTTCTTAATAATGAAAAAGATTTCGTATGTTCGGTGGCCAATATATTTGCGAAGCTGGACTCCAAAGTTCATAATTCCAACTAAAAATATTCAAATTCGTACATGATACTTTATCAAGGGTGTGACGCCCGCCCGACCCGGGCTTCATATTGTGCCATCACTAGATTCAATTAGTAAACACTACGACACAAATAATTAAAGAGACACTAGAACAATCTATACTTAATTTATTAACTTATATTTACTATGACAACGAAAAGCTATGCTCTCTAGGGTAAGCTTTCTAATACCTTAGTTCAACCCACCAATACGAATCTAACAGACTCTTACCACTAATCCTTCCTCGACTGCAACTCAGACTCTGGATTAACTGTTGAAAACAGTATGAAATATACTTCTAGCAACAATCTTTACTCGAACCCTCTATTTCAATCTCTATTTCTTCCTTCCTCTTATCTATCACTTCAGCTTCACTTCTCCTACAGCCTCTCTCTTTCAACCTCTCTACGTCTTCAGCCTCTCTTTCAGTCACTCTTGCTACTTTCAGTCGGAGTTTATATATTTCCTAACTCATCCTCTTCACTTCATTTCTAACTGCTTTACATAATAACTTTACGTATCACGTTTCATTTTTGGTTGGGCAAAGGTTATTTAGCCAAAGCAATCAATCTCAATTAAAAGTCCCCAAGGTTAGTGAAGAGAAACCGCGAATAGCCCAATGTCACAAGGGTTACATATATACTAAAATATAATACATTTTAATGCGAATTTTTAAAAAAAATCTTTAAAAATTGAAGAATGTATTAAATGTTAAATTTTTAATTTAATTATATATTTCTAAGCATATTATTTGCATTATGAAACTAAAATTATATATTTTGAAGCCAAAAATGTTTTTCAAATTGTGCGCACAAATCATTAAACCATTAAATGATGTGAAAAAAAAAGTGTTATCAATAAGCAATATCTTGTAAATAATTTGAAATTTTTGTGAATATTTAAAATATTTTATTAAAACAGAAATTATAAAATTACCACAAGCCTACAAAATTGTTGAACATCTTTGAAATTTTTGAAAAGATATGATAATTCGAAAAAATTGTGAAAAAATGCTTGATTTATTGTGTTTAACATTCGTATGATCCCTCAAAGAATTGTCACTGAACGCGAAAACAAATTAATGATCCCATTACAAATCGAAATTGCATTCAAAATAGAATTCTTAATATGTTTATCAATATTTTAGAAACTTATCAGGGGATGCAAAAACTCAAAAAGCGAAATTTTTAATTTTTGTAGTATATGCAATTAATTTTTTTTTCAATTTTTAATATGTGCTTATATCATATTAAAAAATTGAAAGATAATCATAAAATATTTTTCAATACATAAATTTTCTGCACTGTATTTTATAAACATTTAAATTATTCCCTTTGCTATATAATATTTAAAACAATGTTTTCATAAAATTTAAAATAATGCGATGAAAAAATAGATAGTTTGATATAATACAAAATACCCATTTTTATCGAGGAGCTTTCGGAATTGATAACTGGCAAATTAGAATGTGGTGTGGGGTACCTGTAGGATTCCTGAAGAGGGTTTTTAGGAAATAAACCGGGCCAGCCGGAAAAGTTTGGTTTGATTGGTTGTATTAACGTCGCACTACGAGCAACACGAGAACAACTGATGCCGGACCTCAAAATTTCGAACCTCCATCAAGAGACAAGGACAAAAAAAAATGTTTGGGAACAGTTTCTCTAGTGTATTAATCAAATTGAATAATTTTTCAAGCATAAATACTCAATGAAATCTTAAATAAAATCAAATTGAATATCAGCTTTTCCGTTTGTTTCCTTGATTTTATGCATTTATTGGTCTAGTAGAATCAATCACTAAGTGTTCTTGAATATTTTTATTAACATTTTTCGTATCTTACAAATTAAGTGAAAAAAATTTAAAAATCTCAAACGGAAATTAAAATTTGTAGTAAATTAACAAAATTTGTGAAAATATTCTTACCTATATTCATTAGACATGTTAGTATTAAATGTAAGCTGATGGTATTCACAAAGAAATATTTAACATGAAAACATGATTTATCATATAATTATAAACTTTTCAATTATGTATTTCTTTTAAATTGCTTAACTTTTAAATAGAACATTTTTGATGATTGATGTTTTCTTTCTGTTAGTCTATTTGATTATCATTTCGCAATATTTAAGTGTAGATTTCGCAATATATTTTTCTTCAAATGTTAATGAAAATATACATCCATCTCAATATTATTAAGAAAATAGAGACAATGATATTCAAAGATACGTTTCTGAGATAGTAAAAATGAAAAAAAATCATAATGGATCTATACATCCACCCACACAATTTGATGCTTTAAATTTAAAATTTCGCAAGTGTAAAATACGTATTGAAGTAATATGTGGTTTCCGGGCAGAATTAAAAACAATCTTATTAATTGGATTGTTTATTTCTTCAGAAGCATTTTTTGCACCCATTTGGAAGTACTTTATACAACTGAACTAACATGCTTGGAAATGTATAATATTTGTCTTGTTTGTACTAATGTATCATCCTGTAACAGAATTATTATTTTACGAGAGAGAGAGAGATTAGAAACTTCAAACAAACGTCAAAACTTCCTCCGGAATGATTCTAGGTGCAACGAGGCATACTTCATCAGAAAGTATACAAACTTTTTCACAAAAAAATTTTCGCATTGAAGGCTGTTTTTCAAATACTTATTAAACTTCCCCCTTACCCTCCTAAAAACCAGGAGGCCTTGAAATCCACGATAGCTCCTTGTTCTATAATGACTATTCGAAACGTACCATGAAAGCTCAAATAGTCTTTTAAACTATATTTGATAGCAAAAATTTTTCAAAGAACGAATGATATAAAGTTTTTGTAATAGTGTTCTAGGAATTGGTTCGATTCAAAAAAATGAAGGATGATTGCTGAAATTTTTCTCAACTAAGACGTATAAATGTAGGTATTTCGTGTCAGTGGCCAAACATTTTTTTTTTTTTTTTTTTTTTTGGATTGAAAGTAAAGCGAATAGAATCGAGAAATTTTGAAACACATTATCGAAGGTAGGTAATATATGATTTCATAAGTGCGCAAAGAATAATATATATATTTTATGAATGCCGTTCTTTACCTTTTTTTATTTAGTTTTTCGAAAAAAAAAAACTTCCTCTCCCCATTTTCTCAATACTTAGAAAATATAAACAGTAACATACACTTCACTCTAAGAATATCAGTAAGTAGATTCAGCAAGAGAGGGTTTCAAAAAATACTTGTATTTGGAGGCAGAGGCCATCATTAACGTAAATTGTTACTACCATTGTGTGCTGCCATCCATTAAACATAGTAGAAACAAATATGACATAGTTCCATGATTATTTTTGATTTGGTATCATTTTTGTATTTTTTTTGCATTCGAATTTTTTTGTTTGCTGCCATATCAAAATTTGATTGTTGCCACGTCGAGTTGTCACTGTTGGTGAGACCTGGATCCACCGTTATGAACCGAAAATCAAATAAAAATCAAAATATTGGGTTGCTTCCAGTGAAGGTTTCCCATAAAATGTGAAGATGGTCTCATCGGCCCGGAAAGTTATGATAAAGAATTTTTGAGGAGAGAAAGGTGTCATGATCAAGAATACGAGTACCTGAGACTTATACAGCTGTCTAGTGAAACATCATGATTACAATATCAAAACATTTTCGCTGCTATGAACATCATCTCTTAGAATTTTCATAAACTTATTGAGCGACCATCGTACCATACTCTTAGGTAATCCAGAAGATATCAGAGAAGAGCACCCCCAAATTACTGAAAACGTCGGGTTGTAGGGAAATCAATAAAAATAAAGCATTTAAATTTTTAAAAAATCATGTTTTACTGTCGAAAATTTACCACTGTGACCGCAAATAAAGTGTCAAATTCACGAAATAACTATAACCACTAAAAATGTACCGCTTTGTATTGATAATGTACTGTTTTGAATTCTGTTGAAGTTCCTGGCATAAAATAATTTTCTATGGCTTGTCAGCATGTGTCACAACGAAGAATAACTGGCAGAGCCAAAAAAGGGAAGGAATTGTTTATACAGAGAATACTGTATATTTTAATTACGCCCTCAGTAATTGATTCTTTTTGTCTTTTTCACCTTCTTTTCATCAGTCGGAGTCTTCCAGCTAATTGACATAAGTAACACATTTATAAGGGTTCATCAGTATGGTTACTAGTCCACGTAAGAATATGAGTATTGTTGATGAGCAATCGACCCTTCACCTTGGCGACGGATTTGGTGGCTTATCGAGAAACTTGGCAACATATGGAAAGATCTCGAAGGTGCAAGAATCTGGACGAAAAATTGAACGGGAAGAAAGTTATGGATTTGTCGTGAATTTTCCTAAGTGACGTCACGTCTGACGCGGAAGGTAAAATACACCAAGAGCTGCAGTCGAATGAATAAGTCTGAGGAATCGGTCTGTGTACGGAATCAGTTTGTCTGTGGAGTCTGATTTGTAGACCGATCGGGAAATCGTGGCCGAGTGAATTTGCTGGAGATTCACACTGAATTTAGCAGAACTGTCACGAAGAATCTGTCTTTGGAGACTGTTGAGGAGATCGATGGAGGAACGCTGTTGACACTTGAAGTAAAGCTTGCCGGGTGATTTTGTGCAGAAGCAATATATATCTTACGGTCGATGAGACATCATCCGCCTTCTTCGGAGCAGATTCACTTAAAGCAACACATTATTGCTGATTGTTACTTGCTTTTAGGTGTTCATGAGGGTTCCAAAGACGGTGACAACTCGACGTAGCGTCAATCAAAATTAATATATGAATCATATCACACTTAATTTGGCGCCATTTGACAGATATTAGTACACAATGGTAATACCAACGTTACTTTGAAACGTCATTTATCTCCAATAACACATACTTTTTGAGCGCTCCTCCCTCGTACATATGAAACCATAGGCAATAACTTTTAATGTTACAAATTTTACATTATAAATATTTTTTCAAACGGTATTGATTTAAACGTGACGCCCTATTCCGGTACTTACGATCTGAACCATTGAAATTCTCTAAGGAACCATTCCATAAAATAGTCAAATAAATTTTTATACTATTTTTATTCTTGTTAGAGAATAATAAGAAATAAATGTATCTATGACGAATGTACCATGGTAACTGAATCGCATCCTCAACCAAAGATTAAAAGAAAATTTTTATCTCGATAACAGAAAACAGAAATCCGAGTCAGAAACAATACTTAACACCTGGGTCCAAGTCAAATATAAACTTTCCGTTGGTAAATTAACTTTAGGGACTTGTGTTATTCGCACTAATATCTCGCTAATATTCCACCTCCTCTTCGTTTTCATTACACGTCTAATTTCTCTATCTCATCCTCTTCTTCGCCTATTCACTGTACTTCTAGCTCATAAAGCAATAGTAATTTACATAAATCATGCTTCATTCACAAAGAGAGTCTCAAATAAAACATCGTCATAAAATTGCTGCAATAGTTGATTGAAGAGGAAATCACGCTTTTAAATAAAATTATATTAGATATAAACCTACATAAAAGAAGAAAAAAAAAGGTCACTTGTATAAAATTCATAATGATCTAATTTAAAACTCGAGATTTTTAGCAATCTGGTAATTTAACAATTACATCTTAATGAAATTAAGTGTAACCTGAATATTTTTTATGAATTCAAATTATTTTATATCTTTCTCATACAGCTCTCTTCCTTCATTTCCAATGTTAATTTCATTTGATCTTTCGTAATAGCTAGAGATTTTATGATTTTTTTCCCCTTCAGAATTTAAACTCATTTAAGTTAAATACTATCGAGTATGAACACTGAGCAACATATTTCCTTTTTTAAACTTCGATATATTTAGTAAAAATTTTAAACAATATTTTTTTTTGTTATACTAGTTATTTTAATATTCTTTTGGAAGACTGGTGAGATTTGGTAACGATTTTTGATATTTTTAATTAACTTTAACTATTAAGTTATATTGGTTACATGTAACACTAATTAAACCTCCAAATTTTGATTACTTCTCATTGTATTTTCAAACAAACTTTATTTACATTTAATGTTTTGGAAAACTGCACTTAATGCTTCAAAAAAAATTCTGTAAGAATTCGTTTTGAGATTCAAGTAACTTCCAATATGCAATAAATTTAACGCATATGATGTCTCTTTAGATTATTGAAACTAGATGATACAATGTAGAATAATAAGAATACAAAATGAGCTACATCCCTTGATACAGGGGGAAAAAACGAATCATTTTCCAATAACAACCTATGAGTGCGGCAATGAAAGCTATAGTACAGAAATAAAATTAATCTCGCTCGGCACGTTGGCATCCTTTGGCTATCTATGTAAAGAATTTCAATTTTTATGCATCCGGAATAAAAAAAAATAATTTTTTGGCGGCTTCATGATTTTTTTTAATTTAATGAAAGGAGATAAACGGGAAAAAAGTATTGCTTATATTAAATTATCTCATGCTGAAAATGGGAAATCAAATTTGCTTCAGTAAACTCCTTGGAGGATTTAACAATAACAGACACACTAAAAAGAAGGAAAACTACTACATCCGCTATTAATTTTATGAGTGCTTTATCTACGGCATTCTATTATTATTTCTAGTGTATGTTTTGATATAATTTCGTAAGTCGGGTGCATATTTTGGAAACATCAGATATTCCGTTTAGAGTCGACTCGATAAATTATTGATACAAACACTTTCGGAAATACAACAACTGATTTTCATAATGGTTTCATTTTGAATAATTTGCCTCATAAATTAGATTTAAAATTATATTTTAAAAATCGTTATATTTAGCTTCATATCATTTGCTCACAACTAATGTAAAAGTACCTACATTGTTTGCGATCTAGTGAATCAGTGTATATAAATCATATCTCGTAATTTAGCACAGAAAACACGGAATTATACGGTAAAAAACAAAAATAATGAAAGTGATCTTTGATAAATAATAATAATAATAATAATAATAACAGCGAAGACCCGTTGAACATAGATTACTTTTTTTAAAAAAATTAGGTAGTCATGAATTACACTTTACGTGTATTTAGAAGCCGAAACGGAGTATGTAAAATCTTTTATCTCACACATTTACTAAGAAAAGTGGTTTGTTAGTTGATATACCACTCACTGTAGATCACATTTACTTAGAGATTTTTTTTACGATGTACGAGGAAGTATCATAAATCTTTAAATATTATTAAGAAATAATTAAGGTATCCAGATTAAATTTATTTCGCATATTAATTGTTTCTTATGTACATATTGCTGTAAATTATAGCTATTCATGTTGATTTGTTTGGTTTCACGAAGCCGAAGATTAAGTTTAGTTTAGTTTATATTAACGTCACACTAGAAGCAACACGAGGGCTATTGGCGACGGACCTCGTAATTTGGAACCACGGTCAAGTGACGAGGGCGACACCTGAGCTGGCAACCCCCCCCTCTCCTAACATCCAAACCACGCCATCGGGAGGACTTTGATCCTCAACATATTTAAAGTGAAGACGAATACTAAAGGCTTCCTAAGTATGGAGCAGATCCTCTGAATTCTACAATGACGTCCTTCGAAACTCCAAGAAGCGCTAGAAAATTGCACCCCTCTGGACGGTGACAATCTATGAAAATCTTAAGAATAATAAATAAAAATTAAGTTCCTATTTTTATTATTTTTCGTAATTATTAGTCTTTTACGAATACTGTTTGATAATATTTAAAATTTACGATGTTGCTGGTTACTTCAATCTACGTCACCCTGAAACCAAACAAATCAACGTTAATAGCGGTAATTTACTACATAATGTACATACGATCAATTAAAATGTAAAATAAATTTCATCCTGATATCTCGATTATTTCTGAATAATAATTAAATCCTTACGAAACCCTCTAGTATATAGGTTGCCAAAGTGGTCCAGGTGGACCCCCAGGGGTCCATAGGAGAACACACGGGGGTCCACGTAGACGTGAAAAGAAAACAGGGGTTCAAAAGTTGTAAGTGGGGGTCCACGAAACATTTTCTGGTTTTCATAATAAAGGACAAAAATTTTGGCTTGGATTTACCTATCAACGTAGGCAGGTAACATTATACACTACGTAGGTAATCAAAAATATTCGAGACTCAGTTCAAACACAGAATTGAATAGAACAATAGATAATAGTACAAGTGTACACCACATGTCGAGACTTGCAAAGTGCCGCCCGTGCGCCCGCTCATCCGGGATGCTTGTTTAGACCTGCAAAGGGATGAAATGCGACTTGCGCTGTGCTTGCAATCTACATTAGTATAAATACGAATGCCAAGAACAAAACGTTACTCATTTGTTTCCGGGATTTTGAGCATAAAAGTGTGACTGTGAGTGAATCGATGTCAGTGTTTGCAGTGCCGGGAAAAGTAAGTATCTGCCTATTTGTTATACATATTTTTATTGTATATTGTAATTTATCAATCATATTATATTTGTTTTATTATTTGGGTGTAGTAGGTAGTTATGTAGTAAAAATTAAATACTAGAAATTATTCAAAATTTCTATAAAAGAACAAAATGCCAGGGAAGATTAAACTTTAGGTACCTAGGTACTTTTTGTTTAAAAATATTTATTTACGCACATATAACCACAAGTATTATTTTAATAAATAGGACACAAGAAAATGTGCTACTTTTTTTTTCTTCTTAACACCCCCAATTTAGGGTGATATTTTGTAGGAGTTTTGGGAATACAGTAGAAATGTAGCAGCAGGGGGTCTACCGAAAATAGTAAAACTTTGAAAGTGGTCCACGAGAAAAAAAAAGTTTGGGAACCTCTGCTCTAGTATGTACAATCATATGAAACTGATTGTCGATGCATGGGCGCGTCCCCTATCGGCTCTCTGTAAAACTTGGAAGAAGCTGAAAAACTTTCATCAAAAACGGACGTGGGGAAACTCTGTTACGCCGAAACCCATAATTACTTTACATGTAATTTATTCAAACAATTTTATTGTTAAGCTTTAGCAAAAAAAATTAGTCTAAGAAACTACATCCGTCGAAATTTAAACTACGTATTACAGCAGCGAACATTTTGTGTTACAATCGAACCACGAGGAGGAACCAACAACCAATATGGAGAGTACAGAAAAGTTAAGCAAAGCTAAAAGTTCCTTGAAGGGAAGTATTACTAGAATAGAAACATTTGTTGAGAAGATTGTCTGATAATCTTGATCCAAAGGAACTTGAAGTTAAATCAAAGAAAATAGATCAACTTCAGATGAAAACTGACGAACTGAAACCAATTTTCTTTGCACTTTGAAAAGCTGCTCACATTAAAGAAGCTGAATTTGAAGACGATTTTGAAAACTACGAAATTCGCCTCGAAGATTTAGAGGTAATAATTAAAAATTAATTTACTCTAATATTAAATCATTTTCTCCGCCTGCAGTTGAAAAAGATAAATATGAAACGGGACTTTTCTTGTTCCAGCGAAAATTCCACCTCTAATACTTCCCATGCTTTCGGGAAAATTAAGTTGCTTTTAGCAACTTTAAATCTCAATTCGATGATTTAATTATATCAAATAATCAATTGACTCAGCCACAGAAATTGTATTATTTGAATTCATGTCTTTCGAATGAAGTAAAAGAATTTCTTTCCACATTTGACACATTTTCTTCATTGTATGAAGCCGTTGAATCATGGTTTGATAATAAAAGATTAATTATTGATATGCATGTATAATCAGTTTTAAATTTTAAAATAGATAGAAGGTGAAAATCCTAAAGAAATCTGAGAAATGATTGATTGCATTAAGAAAAATTTATTCGCTTTGAAAATACATAAATGCGAACGAAATGAATTATTTGATGTTTTTTATTCAATATTATACTCAAAAAATTAGATTAAGAGTTCCGAAAGAATTTTAAGTTTTTTCTAAAAGCCAAAGATGTTCCATCATTTAATGAGTTTATAATATCTTTAGAACAACGCAAAATTATTTTTTTATCCGTTCACAAAAATTGTGCAAGTGACACAAAAACAAGGAAGAGGAAATCAAATTTTTCTTTCAAAACTATAACACTTTTATCGTATCAAACTATTGAAAATAAGAACTGCATAATTTGTAATGAAAAAATTCGTCATCCAATATAAACATGTAAAACAATTCCTTGAATCAACCCGCAATAATAGACTAGATCTCGTGAGATTGCATAAACTACGAGAACTGTGTTTACGAAAAAAAATCACAGGAAATCTCAGTGCGACTCTACTTATGTGTGCACGTGAGGAGCAAAACATTCAAAAACTATTTGTTGTAAACAAAAGATCAAGACACGAACGCCACCCACCCAAGGGGGTGTAAAAGTAACGTCTTTCTCCGACAGAGACTCCGAAACAATAACAAAAAAAACACGCATAAGAGGGGGAGAGAGAAGTCATAAATCCTTCTCCCCTCTGTAATGCTATCGTCAGTCGGGCAGCAAGACCAGACAAAAAGACATTATTTCAACTGGGTATATACTTTTGCGAAACAAAGAAGACAAATTTAATAAATGCTCAGCAATTTTTATTGCACTTCAATAATAAACATCTTGTCTAGACAGGTATGGGATTTTCTTGGTATTACATCAGTAACAATACAAACTTCCATTTCTCGACTCAATTAAATAAAACAAAATTTAAAGAGGAAAATGAGTATTTTCATCACTAACAAAATCGGTAGTATTGAGGAACACATAGAATTTTTTTTAATACATAAAAAAACTGGAATGACACCTAATGTTTATTAATATATATTTTAGAGATAAAAATTCCCAAATTCTTAGATTTATCAGATCACATTTTTTTTTTTTTTTTTTTTTTTTTTTGGAGCTGAAAAGATTCAAACATTATTAAAAGATAATATTTTCTTATGAAAAATGAAAGATAAAATCTGCATAGTAAATGAGGAATTAGCATTCAGAGAAACTGAATTTTGATGGGTTCCTGAAGGACGTCTCCAATAATAGCTTATCGTCCTTAAGGATGATAATCCTATTGAGGACACATTAAAGCTTTTTTTAACTTGAATCTCTTTGCATAAAAGATGACACTTATTACCGTGAAGATGATCAAGCTGTGAATTTTCTGACAGAAACCATTCAATATAATAAACACAGGAAAGAATTATCTGATAGTTTTTCTGTAGCGAAACCATTATTTACGAAATTAATGGGGAAATTTATGGCATCATAAGAATGGGAGAAAGACTTGAATGTTCACAACTCCCATTCTCGGGTAAACATCCTATTTTGTTCCCAACAAAAAGTAAATTTACTGAAATAACTGTAAGATACTATCATGAAAAGTATTTTCATCTTAGAACACATAATTTGCTTCATCAAGCTACACTTAAATACTGGTCTACTGACGGGCGAAACGTTTGCAGAAAAATTGTTTACAATTGCATAAAATGTTTTAAAGGAAATCCAAAAATGTATTGTGAAAAAATGGGTAGTTTACCAAAAGAAAGGATTTCCCCTGATAAAATGTCTAATTGAACAGGTATTGATATATATATATACCTTTCTCATGGAAAAATAAATGTCAGAGGAAAGGTCCTGAAATTAAAGTTCATGTTTGTATATTTATTTTAACGGAGGTCATTCACCTAAAGATAATTAGTGATTTAACTTCTCAAACTCTTGTAGCGGCATTTAAATTATTTATATTGAAAAAGGGGGGGAGCCGTAAAATAATTTCAGATAATGGGCCTAACATGGTAGGAGCTAACAGGGAATTGAAAGCTTTGACTAAATTGGTGAGAGATCGAGAGGAATATTTATTTGCCTTTTTCGCAAAAGAAAACGATGAATGGTCATTTATTTTCCCCAGGAGTCCGCACTGGGGAGGTCTTTGGGAGACTAATATAAAGTCCCTCAAATATCATTTCAAGCGTTTTGCGAGAAATTCAAAATTTAGTTGTGAAGAATTACTGACATTAATAACCCAGTGTGTTAATGCAGCGTTATTGCTGCTCTCGGAGTTATTTAGGCGATTGTAATCAACTAATTTCTAATAACAACAAGCTTTATTTCGGAAACGACACTTTGGCATTCCGTCCCTTCTACTTCACTAACGGTATACACAAACTCCCATAAATATAAAAACAAACTTTTGAAGGGTGATCGCAGCGCCGCTTCACAACTCATTTATCGAGGAATTTAAACACAATTTGACAAGCGAACCGTTTCACAAGTTGTTTATCAAGGGAGTTAACACTCAGGTTGACACAATTTTGAACTCTCGACCTCTTACTTTACTTTCAGCCGATGTAAACGACTTTGAAGTTTTCTAGGCCAGAACATTTTCTTAATCAAAAGACTGATCACAGCTATAGTCGAATCATCTCTCATAAATTATGAATCAAATCGTTTAAAGGCTTGTAAAAGAATAACTAAATCTGTGTTGTATTCGATCAACATATCCAAAACTTTGAGCACTTCTCGAGTTCTATTTATTTCTCGATTTCGACTGGCACTGCCAATCGTGATTTAACAAACTACTCAAAAATCACTGAGCTCGCTACATTCTCCCATCTTTTGATTTTTTATATAAATAAAAATCAAAATAACTTTACAATTATCATAATCAATTAATATATTAATCACAATACTACAAATCTAACATCAAATCAAACTAATCAGTTACATATAGTTCAAATATTAAAGAGTCAAATTAAAATTTATGTTGAGCTGAGGAAACACAAATATTTTAAATGAGTTCGAATAACTGAAGAAAATTCAAAAGGATACAGTTTTTTAACTAATCGAGTTTTTTTCTCCAGTTTACGCTTTCACTTTCAGTACACTGTACTTGGTTGTCTTTTCCGAGATAAATATATTTTACACGACAATTAGCCAACCGAATCCCTTTAAATTGTCCTGTACTTTAAGAACGATGTCAGTGGTTTCAATCGGTCTTACAAATTTTCTTTTCAATGGCCTTTGCTCAACATCCAAAATATTCATTTCGAAATATTTTCCGCAACTGTTCTCTTAATCGCTGGTGATATCTCTATCTCTTAGTTAGGTTTATTTTTACTTAATTTGTCATTATCAGGAATTCCAATAGTCTTAATATCCTGGATAAACAATGAAAGAGTTAGGATCTTCTGACGTATCTGTCAGAGCCCAAGAATTTATGACCGATTCTTCCTCGCAAATAATGGTTGATATTTCTTCAAAACCTCAAATATGTTTTCCAAAAACTCTTCTGGGTAATTTTTTCACAGTTTGGATTAATCTTTCCCACTACCTTCACCACCAACAGGCAGTTGGTGGGTTGACTTCCATTATAATTCTCATTTCAGAAGAAAAATCCAAGATTTGGTTCCAGACGATTTTGGTCAACAGACGATTTGCTCCAACAAAGTTGGAACCATTTTCGCTGGAAATCTCAGAGGGATGGTCTCTTCGTGAAATAAATCTTTGTAAACTCAAGAAAAAGCCAATCGTTGATAAACTCTCTATAAGTTCTAAATGCACTGCATGGTACACGGTACATGTACAAATCAGGATCAAAGCTATCTTGGCCGTCTTTAAATAAAGGGGCCCAGCATCATCAATCCAGTCACTTCAAGGATGGGCTGATCTCGAATTCTATATTAAGGAAGTGTAGATGGTAAAGTCTCTACCGCTCTGGCTGTGTGCTTTTTTGCAAAGTATGCATTTGAACAAGACACTTAAGATAGTTATCCTTCATTTTATTATCCAAAATCTTTGCCGTAGATGTGTCGAGAGAAATTGTACTCCGGCATGGCTAAGCAGCAAGTAGTGGTTGAATATTATTCGATGCATGAATTCATCATTCGAAAGTAAGGAAACGGGACATCTAAAGCCTTCAGTATCATCTCTTCTAATGATTTTGGTTTTCAGTCTATATTGTTCATCTTGGCCTAAATAATTCAGATGACATTTCAAATTATCTTCATAAATTATTCTTCTTGAACAATTTTCAATAATTTCTATTCAGCTAAGTCAATTCTAAGTCAATTGAGTCATTTTTAAAAACATGAAAAAACCTATTTTGATTTTGGTATCACAATTTTAGCCAAGAAATAGCTCCCTATATTCGTTTTTAAATATAAGAACAAGCCAAAACAAACAGATTTACACGTTTTAAAAAAATAACGCTTAGTATATTTTCAACTTCTCAAGGCTCATACTGTTTAAAACGACATAATTAAATAGGACGAAGTTTTTCTCACAGTCGAATTTGTATTAACTGAATTAAAAGATATAGTTATCGATTATATACTTCCGCTTAAAGATAAATTCGAATATGTATTTAAATGATTTAAACTCTAAAGAAACGGAAAGATGAAAAAATATACGTGAATAAAAGATGGTTAGAAATATTTTCGTTTTTTGCGAAAAAGAATATATCCCCCATTAAAATTTAAGACTATCGATTAATTGTTCACTACTTTGCCTTGGCACACATGCTAATATAAATATAGCATTTCCGCTTAGAGTATGTTGTTCCGAAGTGAGTGCGCTATGCAAAGAAAATTTAGACTTACTCAGAAAAAAAAATTCATTTAACAGAAACTGTAATATTAAGGATTAAAATGTGTATCAACTAAAAACATGAAAATAACTTTTTATGTTTTCTTAAATTAAAATTGGTACTGAATGGAGAAAGCTCAGTTTTCATTTCAGAAATCTAATTAACGCATATATACCATTCGTACGCTTTTTTGTGTAAAAAAAAAAAAAACTTGATCACCTTACTGTATCACTGTTAACAGACGTGAATTAACGCTAAGCGTGACATATCTGGAAAAACTAGAGACAGACTATATGAGTCCAGAGAAGCTGATATTGTACTAAGCATTATTTTTTTAAAACAGACGTGTGTACTTGTGTTTTCTTAGTCTCATATTCAGCAACGAATATAGGGTGCTATTTCTTGGCTCAAATCGTGATATCGAAATCAAAATGTTTTTTTTTAAGCTTTTAAAAATTACTGAAAAAAAAAATGAAATTTCTTTTAGTTTGAAGTAAACAAATATTTTTCAACATTTAACACGTAAATTTTTCAATCGTTACTTTTTACCCTTTATTTGTTTATAGCTTTACTGAGGTTCATTGGATTGGGTGGACAATTTTCAAGTGGGCGTCAGAACCCTAAACGACCCTTCACGCAAGAATCGCCTGAGGACACTCAACTGCTGTGAACGAGTAATCACCCAATCTCAGGGGTATTCAACCTTTTAAACTTTGAGGAATCTTTTGAGTTTAACATTTTTTGAAGGAACCTCTTCCTTAAAGAAAAGAAAAAATAAGATATCAAAGCTTTATACTACTAAAATTTACAAAATTATTATTGCATCTCTATTTTATCACAACAGAAACATCTTAATAAGACAATGAATGGTAAGGTAGCTAATGGGTATTTTTTTCTTCGAAAATATATTCTATGAATAATAAACAAAATCAACAATATTTTAAAATATAACAAACTACCCAAAACTAATTTATTAATGACTTTCTGTGATTGTTTTTTTATTGCAAAGTATTTTTATGTCTGGAATAATTGTTAAAATCTGCAACCTAATGTTATTATCAGTATTTATCCACATTCTGTATGTTGTTTGGGTCAAAGCGTACAATAGAGATATTTTTCGCATACATAGATTGACACATATAACATTCGGTGTATCACAACTCTTTTTTAGCTCTTTTCAGGATATTCTTTTCTAACGTCAATCCAAAAATGCATAACATTTTGACTACAATTTAGTTTCAATTGAATGTCGGTCGATAAATCAATTTGTTGTGCTCTTTCTTTTATTGGGAGTTTGGACGTGTCACAGCCTTGAGATGGATTTGGATTTGACATAAATTTTCTTTTAGAACGGGGAAATATTCATATAAAAATTTTCTTGCAGATCTGATAGATATTGGTCCAAACTAATTTTTATTGGGATTAGCGTTACCTTCAACTAAAATAATACGCAAATTTGGAAAGCATTCAATATTATCTTTCAGATGGTAATCTGCCCAAAATTCCAATTTTAAAAGAGTGACGTCAACTTTATATTATACCTTGAAAATATAGAAATAAGTTACCAAAATAAATGGGTGATTCTTCACCTAGCCAAATAAAGGAGACTAATAAGTGACCTAATGCATCTCGATTAATGCGTTTGAAGCACATGACTTTTTCAAATTTTGATTTTATTTCATCCATAGCATATTTGTTTATATTACTTTATGAAGAAAACTGATCGATCGATCTTTTATAAAAAAAATTTAAGAAGAATAATATAAAAATATTTAAAAGAAAATAAGAATTTTATCTTTTATAAAAATTAAAATTTTACATAAATTTTGGTGCTTTGATTCAGCAAATAGTGATCTCTTGCGGAGCCTCTGTCAAAGTTCCAGAGAATCTTAGGGTTTCGCGGAACCCAGGTTGAAGACATCTGCTCCAAGTGACAAAGACACAGCCCTCATTAATAAACATGGCTTTTTCAGGGGAATGTTGCACATCACCCGCGTATTAAAAGAGGGAAAGAATAGAAGCTTCTTGCGCTTCCTACGATGTTGTGAAAGAAAGGGAAAATTCGTCTCGTGACCGGTAGCAATGTTTAAATAGATCGCTTTAGGAATAGCTTTACACTAAAAAGTAAAACGCTTGGAAGATACTGCTCAGTTTTAAGATAGTAAACAAAATGAAAATCTTGCTTAAATACTGAGAGGGATGAAAAGTATTAAGTAACATAGATTTATGTAACAAACAAAATTAATTTTAAGATATGTCTATCATGCTACAATTTCAAAGCCCTTTTGATAAAGGGTTAATGTCTTATAATATAGAGAGAAAGAGCGTCCTCGAACGACGGATCAAATTGTAACTTATTTAATGACTTTTGTACCGGGAGTGCCAGCAGGCAGAATCGGTAAGAGAAGAAGAAATTCTTAGAATTAGTTACTCTGTAGAATCGTGAAATATTTAGTGTTCAAAACTTTCATTTCTCTTATCCTAACTCATTAAATAGGGATGAAATAACCAGTATTAGTTTGAAGTTTCAATACCTTACTTATACAAATGAAAAATTGATTAGCTCTGTTAAGTTTGCTATTCTACAATCAGAACGACTTTGCGAAGTATTGCTTTGAAGTAGACGTCATCAGTGGCCCCGATTGAGTGAGAAAAGGTCGTCGAGCTGACGGTGGAAAGGAAACAAGTTGTTCATACCGGTTGAAATTGGCTCTTGCTCTGTTTTCAGGGAGTATTTATTTTTACGGTTGGTGTATTAACCTTCTTACTATTTTCTGGACTTAGAGTATTTTTTTTATTCTTTATCAATTAGACTTTAGTAAGTTAACCCAATCTTTTTTGTTATTTTTTCAATTTCGACGCAGACTCAAGCTGAGTCATTTCACGTTTAAAATCACGAATATATATGAAATAGGAAAAATAACAAATAGAAACATGACGGATACAAGATAAAATAAATATTTTAAAGACCTTAAAAGTGACAAGGAACTTATATTAAGACTTGGAGACAGAAAATATTCTGTCATTTCAATAATTTTAGAAAATAAACAAGAATTTCCCATACCCAAATCAAACCCGCATCTTTTACACGCTGAAATCCTTGGCCGCTGTACCGTTTGAAGATAATTTATTGTTATTCAGACAAATAGGTAATTCTGATTTTTAAGTTTAAAATATTTAATGTGACTATGTACAGCGATTATACAAAAATATGTGACAGGAGATACCAAGACGTCCGTCTGGACCGGGAACCAAGCAGGGACTAACGCTCTTTTAGGGCCATCGACCTCCAACGGTTTCTCGTCGGCGAATTCCCCCAATCTTCACAAGCTGCCGAAATAGCCACGATCACCCTTCTGCTGACATCTCGGGGATCAGGTGTCGCTCGGGCAGTCCAGATGCATAAGTGTCAAAGTTGGTAGCTCGACCAACAAACATTGAAGAAGGCCGAGGAAAGTGGATATGCCACAGACGTTACACCGCCAAAGACGTGTAGCCGGGGCTGATGCACGTTAAATCTGTTCGGGGCCCAAAGTCCTCCCGTTGGCGTGGTGTGGATGTTAGGATAGGGGGTGCCAGCTCAGGTGTCGTCCTCGTCACTTGACCGTGGTTCAAAATTACGAGATCCGTCGCCAATAGCCCTCGTGTTGCTTCTAGTGCGACGTTAATAAAAAACTAAACTAAACTTAACACGCTGAATTAAAAAGAAAATCTCTAGACATGCTAATATTAATAACAGGTCATTCCCACGCAGCTGAAAAATAAAATTTAGCAACACAGATCCTGTTTGGGCAACCGAAATTTTTGGAATGGAAGAACTTTTGATAATATCGGTTAAAGCCCGACTTGTATGGAAAAGATTCACATCCCGATTTCTTCTGCATCAAATACCGACAGACATACCTATGGCAGATTTGGTATCTGAACTACAACTGGGTAACATTATCGAAATTGTTGAATTTCGACGCTTTATCAAATCCGACAGATATCAAAAAGCTTCTCTTAATTTAATGACTATTCTTGGTACATGTCCACCAGACAGAATTAAACTTTGGTTTATCAATCACGGCATTCAAAATTTCATAAATAAACTCCGTCAGTGTTATAAATATTTTAGTTTTTCCCATCACTCCAGATTTTGCAACAAACCCTCAATTTGTATTGATTGTGGACTATCTCATGCGGGTCAGTGTACCAATGCTATAAACTGTTTTAATTGTAAACAGGATCACCCGGCCAGTTCACCACTTTGCCCCCTTTTACATTAAAGAAAAACATATCTTAGAATTAAAATGTACTCAACATCTACCTATGGGTGAGGGAAAACGAAAATATCGCGAAACTCATACTGAAAAGTATTCATCTGTATTGAAAATTACAGCACCAAATACTAAGATACAAGACCTTGAAAAAAAGATTGAAAATATGGTAATAAATTTTCAAATAGCCCTCGCGAAACAGGCAGTCTCTTTATTCGAAACCATCCAAAAATGATGTAAAAGATGTTTTCACAGCTCTGCAGTACTATGGTATTACAAAAAGGGTCTCCATCTCCTTCCAGAAAAAAAAAGCCAGAACAGTGTTACAAAAGTTTTATGCTTCTGTTTCGGATGCATCCCTTTATAAAGAGGATATATCGAATAACATATAAATGGGATAGCTAGTTCATAATCTTTAATCTCGATTTAAAAAAAAAATTCGGTCGATAAATATATCCAGTAAAAAAATACATTTTCCCAATCCTCAAAGGGAGGTTTACATTTTTTTTTTTACAGCTAACTTTTCTGCACTTTCATGTTTGTTCTACAATGGATCTGTAGGAGTATACAATACAAATCCATTTGGTTCCGCATCCTCCCTTTTCTCCGGCAGATACTTGGATTTTTTAAGAAATTTTTCTAAAACGAGACAATAGATATTCCAGGAAAGTTTATATTCAAACAAGATCGGCTTGACTCACTAGGAGGAGGACTGCTTATAGCAGCTCCAGTGCTTTTCTCTCTCACTCGTCATATCTTAATTCCATTACCACAATCGCCTGACATCGAAATTTTAACTCTCCATGTGACTATAAATAACTTCTCTTTTTATATCGTTAATTTATATGCATCTTGAGGACTAAATATGTTCTTAATAAAATCTTGTTTACAATCTTTAACCGATCCAATCTTCATTTTTTATGATTTTGACCTTCATCGTCCAATGTAGGGTTCTAATCACATATCTCAATACAGTAATGATTTTGTGAAATGGATAACCAGCTCCAACTCACAGAAGTACTGTAGGGGCCGTTGTCCTCATTGATCTTACCCTTTGCTCTGCCAACCTTTTTGTATACACCAATACTTATGTCTTAGACAGATCCTTCAATAGTGATCATTTCTTATCGTCACAGAATTTAATCTTCATAGCCCTCATCAGCGGAATGTAAAGAAAGTAAATTAACAATCAGTGATGAAACAAGTAGAATCTACTTTATACAACATAGAGGAAAAGAATATCAATCTCTCGTATACTGTTGCTGATATAATTTCAAATAATACTCGAGAAATTAAAATTTCCAATAAATATTTCCCACCTTGGTGGAACTAGGCATGCAATAATTTCTACAAATTCAAGAAGTATTTCAGAAGAAATGCCATACATAATATCTCTCCTCATCTATGGATTCAACACAAGAAATATTCAAGCAGACTCAGATTTCATATTAAAAAAGCTAAGAAAATGTACTGGGATTAAAAAAAAGTAACAATGTTTGTAATCCAAGAATCCTTATTAATATATTGAAAAAATTATCAACTCAAATGAATCCAG
This sequence comes from Nephila pilipes, assembly GCA_019974015.1. NCBI lineage: Eukaryota > Metazoa > Arthropoda > Arachnida > Araneae > Nephilidae > Nephila > Nephila pilipes. The sequence continues at coordinate 78,202 of BMAW01072934.1, forward strand.
AATCAACTACGAATATTCTTCAAGTTCGTATCAGATTTATCACTCATCTGCAATTCCAATTCAACCTTTTGGCAGATTTTTTTTAAACCAATAATACTCTCCAAGAACCAATTCCTTTAGATTTTCTCCCTAAAGATAATCTTCTTAATAAACCATTCCACATCTCTGGATTGAGTAGAGCTATAAAAACTTTCAGAAATACTAACCCAGGAGCAGACCAGATCACTGCTACTGTCCTAAAAGGACTAAATCAGAGAGAAGAAACATTTGATTTCAAATATTTTCAACAATTATTTGATAACTCAAACAATGTAAAGTCCAATTATCATGGAAACATGCCATCATTCTACCACAAACAAAGATAAAACGAAAATCTCACCCTACAGACCCATAGCTTTAACTTCGGTTTTCTCGAAAACATTTGAAAGAAATCTAACCTGTCGCATAACTCGCAATCTGACAATTCATCAAAAACTAGGAAAGAAATATTTCGCGGTAATTAGCCTTGATGTAAAAAATGCTTATGATTCTGTATATATAGATGGCCTCCTTTACAAATGTCTACAAATAGGTATAACGGGAAAAATAGCTCTTTGGATTCATGAATTTCTCCCGTATATGTCTTTTCAAATTCGATGGTGGAACGGTCTCTCTACAGAAAAAAATCTTTTTGAGGGTCTCCCCCAGGGCAGAGTTTTATCTCCTATTTGATTTACTATCTACATGCATGATTTTTTGAAACATTGGAATCTGGAGTGAAATGTTCAATTTATGCTGATGATATTTTTTTACTGTTCCCATCAATCACTTCATATCGTATGTCGCAAACTACAAAATACCTTCGAAAGAATTAATCAGTGATGCAAGTACTAGAAATTAAATTTAAGCTCTGACAAAAGTACTATAGCAGAACTTTCAAACAAAAGAATCTGTACATTTCCTAATTTATTTTTGGCTGGATACCCTCTCTCATGACAACCCTCTATCAAATATTTAGCAGTATATTTCTCTAAATGGAAACAAAATACAACTATCATGAATCAGATGAAAAATAAAGCTCTAAAAGATTAATGTCCTTAAAAGTATGGCCTACAAACATCGTCATCCGCGAGCTCATAAACTTATTCATTTAATCAACAATAGCATTTGCAGTTCCTTTTTCTACACTTGCCACATCATAAATAAATGATGTGGCAAGTGTAGAAATCATCAAGCAAAACCTTTCATTATTATTTAAACCAAAGCTCTCAGAATCGCTCTAGGTTTTCCTCAATAGACCCGAAATATCGCATTTTTGAAATTAGCTGGACAAGAATTGCTCTCTGAAAAAATTAGACGGCTGGCACAAATTTTTTTATTGTTCAAATATCTAATGGGAAATATTCTCCTATGCATCTGATTAACCAGGGTTCACTGAATCTAGCAATAATGGAAGGTGATAAAATTTGTGTTGATCATATCATTAGAAATTTGAATACAGCCAGAGAACAAATAATCTTAATCCCTAGACTAATCCTTTTACTGATCTTCGGGTTCGATTTA
>BMAW01072934.1:82930-103904 GCA_019974015.1 Nephila pilipes
TGAAGCTACGTATTGCTCAAATCATATCCAATAAGTCAAATTTAAAAGATACATTTGCTCATTCACTAGAAATCTATCTGTGTCCTATTTGAAGCAAAAACATTTAACGCCTGTGCCGATGTAAAACACTACAGATTGTAGTACGAACAAGAGAAACCACATCTATGATTTTTCACGAGTGGATTTTCGAACTAAAAGTCAACTAAAATTACATTTGCGTATTCATACTCGTGAAAAGCCTTACATTTGTAAAATTGGATTATTCTTGTCAGCGATCAGAAGTATCGAAAACGTCAATTTATGTATCTCATACCAATGAAAACTGAATTTTGTGATAGTTCACGATGCTATTTCCTCAGCGAAAGTAAAGCTAAAACACCATTTCGCACGCTCATGCCAGTGATACAAACTTTATGTTTAGGAAATTTGTAATAAGGCATTCAAAGTATTAATTTAAACAGGTATTTATGTTATTCATTCTAAAGGAAACCTTAGTATTTGTGAAATCTGCAAGAAATCTTTTTGTCAAAGAAATCATACAAATCCATGTTTGATCTATTAGGAAAAAGCTCATCATTTGTAAAATTTGCAGCAAAGTTTTCACTGTGGTTAAATTTTAAAAAAATCATTTGCTTTTTCATTTAATGAAACTTTCATGTTTTGCTGAACAAGTTATGCTAACTGCTATTTGCTACCATTACTAAAATACCATTTGCACACTCATACATAGGATAAGTTTCTTTATGAAACTGAAAGAAAAACATATTCTACACTACTTTAATTAATTAACAGAATATTTCACAAGTTTGAGAAATTCAATAAAGTTATGTTCATCTCTTAAGTAATGTCTTGACTTGTGGTGGAAGCATTCTAGGAATCAAGATTGAGTTTTCAATTCAATTAAATAATTTCCAATTGTCATTTATCAACTTCAAATTGCCAGATGATTTATATAAAGGACCCAAAATCTTTCATCCAAATAGATTCTTAAATATATACATATTAAATATTGCTCATTTTTTTTACTGTTTACAATATTTTTTATTAGTTATGTAATGTAATCACATTTTCTGTAACTGTTAAATATAATTTAACTAATTTAAGGATTTCTTCCATGTTTTCGGAAGTTATATTTGAGGAAAGATGCTATCTGAAGACTCCATTGATGTCCAACATATGTGTGATATATCCTGAGGCGTTTGAACAACAAAATTACAAGAAAACTACTAAACTAAAGGGGCATACAAAATATAATTGTTGTTTTGAAATGTTTCTATTAAATGAATTAAGATTTAAAGTCTTGATGAGTAATTAATATGTTTAAAAAAAATGTGAATAACAAATGTACAACAATTTTTATATCAAATCAATATTCTATACTTTTAAATTATGTTTCATTTAAATCTATTTGTTATGTAATGTAAATACTGAAATTTTTTTAGATACCTTTTGATCATGAAATAAAGGCATTGTCTAGTTTTTAGTATTTCATGGACATATTTTTTGATTATTCACTTTGGTGTGCAGTCACTCTTCAATTTAATGCTTTGCTTTAATTAATTACATTTAGCTGAAATATATTCATTTGTATTTTTCCAGTTCTCTGTATAAACAATGTCAAAAGATGAAGAACTTCATGCCAATCAGGATATATGTATCACTAATGTGTATTTCAATAAAGTGTAATAGTTTGTTTGCTGGGAATAGAAAGATACCATCCTAATTTAACAATTTGTCTTTTGTTTTTAATTTAATTTAATGTGATAAATGTAATATTCATTTAATAATTTGATCATTTGTTTTTAATTATGTAATGTAGCTGATTTAATATTCAATTTAATAATTTATCGTTTCTTTTTTATTTTATTATTGGAAAAGTTTCTTACTGTCCATTTCTCGATATTTCATTGTGTATTTTATTTCTTACATTTACTGGAGTAATTTATTAAAAATTATAAAAAAAAAACCACACCTTGAGCAACTAAGTCTGTTCTTTGTATTGAACTTTTTAAAATTTATTCTGTTTTAAGCAATTTTCATTATTCAACATCAAAATATGTTGATATCTAGTTTTGAAAATTTATCTGGCATTCAATCTTTTTTAGGCTTATTAAATACTAGTGGATTTATGAATCTGTTTGTGTGTGGTTTAACTTCTAATGATGAGTAGGTGTTTCTCGGGACACCATTTATAAATTATTACTATATATAAAATAATCCATCTTTAGTTAATTTTCACATTAAATACTTATAAAATTTAGTCGATGGTTAAATGTTATTTAAAATAGAGGATTATGAACCATCTGTGAATATTTTTTGTGAAATAATAGTTTATATTTCATAAATATAACAAAATTTCCTTAAATGTAAGTTTTTAAAGAAAAACTGATTTTTTAAATAAATGACTGTCTGATTTGTTATATATATATATGAATTATAACTTTGACCAGTGAAAACAATTAGGCACTTGATAATTATGACAATAAAAAACAACTAAAATATTGTAAATACTACAATTTTATAATTGGTTTTATTTTTACTGGGAATTTTAAGGTATAAAATAATTTTTAAAAATAGTTTATCATAAGATTTCTCAGCAGTGCAGAATCCTATACTCCTCCCCCTGTTGTATGTCATTGAAACTTCAATCATTGTATTACTCTAGCACAAATCATTAATATGTAGCTAAATAGGTAAATAATGAAAATTTTAAGTGAAATCATGATAGGATATTATTTCCAATTATTTAAGTATATTTTTAAATCATTTGTATTAAAAATGTAAATTCTTTTAATCTTCAAACAAATTGAAGTAAACTTACAGTAAGATTTTAAAATGTTTTAATGTTGTTAGATAATGATAATTTTAAATGTAATTATGAAACAATATTTTATGCTTTTTTTATTCCAACATGCCATGCTATTGTGGTTGTAGGTAGGCATAATGCCTGGAGTATTTTTCCATTGAGTCATTTATTTGATTCTTTAAGCTATTAGAGAGCAGGGGTGATGTATATTAAATCCATTTTGATATTTCAAATTAAAAGAAAGCAAAAACTTTAAACTCGTCAATAGTTGGTATTCTTTTCAAGTCTGTATCTCAAACAATTCTAAATAGAAGAAGTGACCTGTTACTTATTATGAGTTTGTTGATTTTCTGTGTTACCAACAAATATTCAAAAGGAGAAGAATGATTTAGTTTTTATTTTAAAGTTAATGTAAAAAATATTGATAAAAAGTGGATTTATTCACAATGGTTTCTGAATATTTTTTACAACGTATTCAGACACAGTAAAGAAAACGGGTTTTCTGAACCAGAAAAATAATGCCAATGAGTTATAACCTTTAATAACTAAGAAGAATATTTATTTCATTAAAAATTACAAAAATCAGAAAATATCCAAAAATAAACTTAACTTCATTGATTTTTGAGCGACTGAGTTGTTCTGTGTAATTGTTCATATTATGAGAATCACATATCGTAATAATATAAATATTGATTTTCGCAATAAATATAAAATTTAAAAAAGGAGATACATATTAAATGATTAGATTATTTTACACTTTGTGATATAATGGAGGTGTGCTCCATGTATAATTTAAAAATACAGTGGTACGTAAACCATATGCTTTATAAAAAGTGATCCTTATGGTGGATAAAATTCCAAAAATAAAACCTTTGAAACAATGTTGTTTTCAAATTTTACTCATGCTTCAAAGATTAAGTGTAATGATCATAAGTCATGTTTCAGTATTGATTATTAATTAAACATTACACACCAGAGGCATTTCATATATAAAAAATATACACACGCATAATATTGTAAATTAACATTTGTAAATTGTAAATTTTCTTTTGAAGCAAAACATAATTGATAGTTGGTAATTTTAATGAATTTAATTATTGGTAGTAATGTTTAAACTTTCTCAAATAATGCTATGTTAAAAAGAATTTTGAAATATTACTCAAAATATCACTATAGGCATTTTTTAATTAACAATGTGTAAAATTCTAAATAAAATAAAACATAGTCTTTAACTAATTTCTAAATATTTTACAAATTTAAAAATCAAATCAACACTACTTTAGAAAAATTTGAATAAAATACTAAGAGATTATCAATATAATTAATTTTATAAATTTAAATATCGAAGACTTAAATTTTTTTTAAAAAAAAATAGTATTAATTTAAAATTAGAAATTAATATATATGGTAGTGAAAACAATCAATTAGCATTGTAATATTTATCAGTTTCAAAATTTTCACATTCTTAAAATTAGTTTTTTCCAAGTACAAATGTTTATTTTGTACATAATTTGTCTGGAAGCTTTCTGCTTAATTATAATAAATATAAACTATGTTAAATTGATAAATATATTTATCATCAAAACTTAGGTGTGCATGCAATATTTATGTGTATGCTTAATGAAGCCTCCAGATACATTGGAATTTTAATATAGTTTAATTTAACAAGATTATTTTACCTTCATGAAAACTCCATTTTCCAGAAGTATGGAGTATCCAAGTGCTGTCAAATGTTTAAAAAAAAAAAAATCTTATTATATTTCACATGATATAAAATGATATTTTCTACTTATGGATGGATTGTGATTGCTGTTTTTGTTTCATTATCATTAGACATTAAATCAAGAAAGCCCTGTGGTGGTAGCACTTTCATGCCTCAGAAAAAAAGAATTTGTTTTAATTAGCATTCCATTGAATCTCACAAAGCTAATTGGCAAACAACTGTGCAGGTCCTTTTCTTCTTTTGGTGAGTATAAATATCACTAAGCTAAGGTAACTTGTGATTTTTTTTTTTTCTTCCTCATGGGGTTTACTGTTTAAGATAAACAGGAATGATGTGACCCATAGTATATTCTAGTGATTCTTCTCTTTCTTTGACCTTCCTTGTCAACCAAGTCTTACTTTTCCTAATTTCTATCATTTAGATGACAGGTATACATTGTTTGTTGCTGCATAATCAAATCGAATTCTTGCTTTAACAGACCTATACTTTTCAAATCCTAAGTGGCAAACAAGATTTGCACAGTTTTAAATAAGTAGGTTTAAATTGTGGTAAGAGAGGTGTAAAAATAATGTTTCTAAAAAAAGAGAATAAATTAAATTTGTCACATGTGCCTATATATATGTGTGTGTTTAAATAATGCATGCACACACATATACTCCATTTTAATTATTAGTATTTAATAATGTGTATAAATATATGTATCTCGAATATTTAAATCGATTACTTGAATTTGACTAAAAGGAATTTTTTAATTCCTTTGTTTATACTTTCTTTTGCTGCATTACTTTTTCGATTTGATATTTTTGCTTGCGTTTGGTTTTGTACCATTTTGTTATCAAGTAATTGATTAAGTTATGCAGTTCAATCTTATATATAAATACATATCTATGCCTTGTAGATTTAGTCGTATTTTGGTCTGCGAAGATCATTGTAACTATTGTAATTTTTTAAATGACAAATTTTATTTTTACATGTTGAATATTTTTAAATTACGATTTGCTATAGTTGGGTATATTAATTATAATTTACATATTTATTAGTATTCTTGTATTGTTTAATATTCTTGCAGCAATTTTTTTATTAAAAAAATCAATTTGTAATTACATTTATTTTTTGATTTTCTTTTAGTTATGTAAATTAATATGAGTTTATAAACATGTTAATTTTATTTTAGTATTTACATTAACTAAATATACACACATTAACATGCACATAAATTCATAGTAAAGTGCAATTTATTGTTAAAATAAAAAACTGAAATTTTAAAATTAATATATAAAACTAGTAAAAATTTTAACTTTCAAAATCAAAATCATATCGTTAAATAAGTTCAAAGGAATTAAAGTTAAAAATAGAATATCTATATAAAATTTAAAGCATCCAAAGTACTGCTGTAAAAAAAACCTTTTAATTTCTGAAATTGTAATATTTATGAATAATCAAGAGTACATATTTATTAAAAATGAATAGTTTGTTGTAATTGAAAAATAGTACAAAAAAGCTCAAACTATTAAAAACTTTACCAAGGCCTACAAAGCATATCTCAAGAAAAAGCAATTAAGAAAAAAAGTCATAAATGCAATTAAAGTACTTATAAATGCTATCTCAGGCTTCTGACAGTAATAGTGTTCCCACTAATATTAAAGATTCGACCTTAACGCTTCTTTAGATTACTTTGTAAGAAATGGTATAAAATGAAATATAAGCAGAAATCCTAATTCAACCAAAGAAGCAATTCATTTTAGCCTAATTAAAGTAAGCCATTAAAATATTCTGTAATATTTAAACAATTTTTTTGATAATTTTGACTCTTAAGTTATAAAACTTTTGCTTATCAGAAGCACATCTTTCTAAAATGTAGTACTGTAAATGTTTTACTGTAGTAAATGTTCTTATAATTATATTAAAAATTCAAAATGTTGTAACAAAAAGTAGACAAACAATTTAGCTGTCATCTCAGGGCAAAATTTTTATTTAAAAGTTAAATAAATGAAAATTTATCATTATAAAAATATATTATGGATGATGACTATTTTTTATAAAGCCTGGAACATAAATGCAAAAATACAAACACACCCACATATATAATATATATGTACCAAAAATATGCTTGTGCTTATATATATTTATAAAAACTTTCTTTTAAATAATACTATTGAATTATGTTCCTAACACAGTTGAAACCAATTTCATTTTTATAGAATTATTTTATTGTAGTGGAGAGAGAGGCCATTTTCCCTCTGCCATTGGTTACAGACTATTGCATCGCAAGAAATCAAGAGAGGAATAAGAATAGAGCGTTTTTCGTTATGTTTTTGATTATATACAAGGGAAATTTCATTTGAAATGTCAGAAACACATGGTATGGATGGAGGGATTCTGTGGAAATATCATAATAGATTGGGAATCTGAAGATATTGTTTGGACAGATTTATATAATCAGTTTAAGCGGATTTAACTAGTTTTAAGAGCATGTGATCTAATAAATAAAAGAATAATTTGGAATGGGATCAGGAAATACGAATGAACATTATCTTTTAAAGGAGAGAATGGGCAAATTTAGTAAATTAAATTATTATAGTGAGAAATTAATGGGAATTAAGTTAAATCATTGCATATATATTCACAAAAATACATATATTTTTATTTAGTTTAGTTATTTTTGAATATATATCAATGATATTAAGAAGATAATTTCGTTATTATTTTGTGTAATTTTGTTAAATATAATGTTTGTAATAAAAGAAATATGTAAACAGCTACTTCAGAATGGTAAATTATTCATATGAAATGGATAGCTTATCACAAATGTTACTAATAATTTATTATCTATAATTTTTAATTATATATTTAAATATTGTGTTCCATATTTTTATTATTAGTTTGAATGAGATTAAAATGAGTAGGATAAAAATATAAGCAAGGCTTGGTACAATTCAAAAAAGTGCAACATCTATATATCTTATAAGTCTTAAAACTATTTCTATCAATATAATTATGTTCCTAATAATGTAATATTTATGTAGCTGTTGTTGGGTCTCCGTGTGAAATATTCTTAGTTTGTTTAGTTATTTTATTGTTCTATTAAATATAGCTATTTCTTAGTATATTATAAAAATTAATTAAATTTATCTTAAGAAATAAAATCATTAATATTATTGTTATGCAGAATTAATAGTACATTTTCTAGATCATCTATGCCTATAGAAATAAAGAGATTTTAAAATCATAACTATATATAAGTAGTAAATCTTTGTCTTTTCTATTAATAATATTTGAACTATTTTTAATGATAATTTTATTTAATTTATTAATAATATATTGTAAGAGTTTCTGTAATAATTTATCTCCTTTTTTTAATGTAAGTAGCATTATAACCATTAGTCACAGTTCCAAATTTAATGGGATCTTTAAGAAGTTTTGAAGTAATAAAGATCTGAGGAAATTTAATTTTATTTGCTTATACTCCTTATTTTTTTTAATAAAGAGTTATAATTCTATTAGTAATTGTAGATCACTAAAATTATTTTTAAATAAGTTTTATTAACTTCTAGATGTTTATTAATAGTTTAATTACTGTAATAGTTTGCAAATAAAATAATTACTTGGAACTTTGTCAACATTGTTAATAGTCTTTTTTAAAAATCTAATTTGTTTTTCAATTTCAAGTGTTTTAATGCCTTCTTTAGTCTTTAAATTTATAATATTAATATCGTTATAAATGTGGCAATTATACTCATTAAATACTACAACTGATAAACTATATGTAATAGCCAGATTATTAATAAAATTTGCAAACCTCATCATTAGTCCTTTTTTTTAATGAAATGGTTACTATTAGAGATTCATAAATCTGAATCTTGTGCCCATATTCACATACACACATCATATCTCTCAAGATCTTATCCTTTAGGATGCCCAAATGTATAGTACTGACATATTGGTGCTCTTTATTTTGATAAAATCTTTATATTCAGTACAATAAATCTTTAGTTCATTCATCAGACCTTCAGTTTTATTAAAATGAAAAACTATCCATTTTTTGTTAACTTAAAAAGCTTTTTTAATTAAAGAAATTCCTAAATCATTAAATTAATCCTATTAAAGAATCATTCCTAAAACTTAAAGTACAATATTATATACTATTATTTCCCTTATTATTGTCTTTCATGTCAAATTTATTTACTAAGTAGATAGAAATAACTTTTTATTAATATGTAAACATTGGCTATCTATTTTGTTATCTTTAACTAAGAAATTTTTATACTTTTTTCATACTTAATATTTTTAATGCTGTAATTGTTTTTAAAATTATCATTTAATTTACATATTTTTTTTTATTATTATTTCTTCATTTAAGCTTTTTCTTTTAATATATATTATTTGTTTTTTTTTTTAAATTTTAACTTACTTATTTTTAGTATCCTTATAATTTTTTAAAAAAAATAATCTTTATTATCTTTCTGTTTGATGACGTAAAAATTTCTGTTATTCTATTGCTATCATTCAATCCATAAGGATAAGTAATGTAAAAACTTAAGTAGTGGTTTTCCCATCATCATCTTTTTTTTCTTCAGTGTTTGGCTCTTTTCTTATGATCGAGATTTTAACATTTTCAAATTTATGTTAGTAGGAATGACATATCTGAATTTTATAGCAAATTTTTAAAACTATTTTTTTTTTGTTTTGTTTATCCAAATATATATACTCTATAACAAAAAAAAAAACACCGATGCATTATTATGTGGTCTGGCATTATCTTGTTGAAAAATAAGGCCAGGGTACTGCAAAAGGAAAGGTAGCAAAACAGGTTTCATAATGTCGTTGACATACTGCTGTGCTATATTTGTATCTCTAATGATGACCAAAAGAGTCCGACTATCATAGGAAATGGTAACCCAGACCATAAATCCTGGTTGAGAGCCTGTGTGACATGCAATAGTGAAAGCAGGATCAGGAACCTGCCCTGAACATCTCCAGACATGTCTTCGATGATCGTAAGGACACAGTTGGAAGCGGGTTTTGTCACAAAATACTGTACATCCCCAGTCAGCATCATTCCAACATGATCAAGTCTAACACCACTGTAATCTGCCTTGATAGCGCGCAGGCGTGAGTGGCAGGTGGCTTAGCGGTCGGTATGGGCGTAGATTTCGCTCTATCAGCCATCTGTGAAGGGTCATGGTGGACACTTGTATGCGGGTCCCACGTTTGAAGTTTGATAATGATGAATCAGACGCTGTGACAGATGATCTGATAATCATTCTATCCTTCCAATCTGCTGTGTTTCTATGTCGACTGCTACCATCATGACGCTGAAATCTGCCATTGTCCCCCCATTCTTGCCAGCATCGCTTCGACCCATATGATGAGCAATTCTTTGATTTGCCCAACCTGCCTCTTTCAATCCAATGATACAATCTCTGACAGTTTCTTGTAATGAGCTTGAATCCTGTTTCGAGGCATTTTTTCAGTTGTTGAAAGGTATCCTAAATCGCAATGCAATAGAAACTTAGACCATCAGATGGCCTGTAATGGTTTCTCCTTTTTCTTAGAAGTTATTAAATAAGACTCCATTTGTTTCTTTTAGCAATATTAAAATCATTCAAGTAGTTAAGAATGCATATTTATTCTGAAACAATTTAATATATTAATTCAAAAGTATTGTCAAATTGGCTGCATCTACCAGACACTGGACACAAATGAATCCGAAAGAGATTTCAGCAAACATATACTTTATTCATAAAGACTGATACAACACAGAGACACACCTAATTACTCATCAGCCATTGCTGAGTTAACAAGTAGTTCTATTTATATTAGTGAGTGAGAGCCAGCTCGCAGGCTGACACAGCACAGCCACCCATTGATGTTATTTCACTTCATTTTCGGGACTTGCCTTCTTCGGGTAGGTATGGGCATCATGACCCCGAGGCACCCTAGTGATCTTTTTCTTTCCCATAGGGTTTACTGTCTTTGGTAAACACGGGTGACGCACTCCCGGGATACCCTAGCGAACCTTCTCTATTTTCGACCCTCCTTCTTGTCAACCACTTTATCTTTTTTTAACTTCACGTCTAGACCACAGTTGAATGTTGTTTGGCGCCATATCTGGCTCTTGCGCCAATAAAATTTACATTCACTCATTCACTTCATTTTCTACATATTTCGTTATCAAGCAGTATCATTTGACAACATTATTTTTTTACCATATCATATTCAAAACATGTCTTTTTTTTTAAATCAATAGTAATGCATAGTTAATTGTCTTAATTTCTCTTTTTAGGTTATTCGAGTAAAGATTATCTGAATGGACCAGCCATAACAAGCATTTTGATTAACGTTAGAACAAATGGTAATTTCTGAAGATTCTTTTTTGAAAACAGTGGAGCAAATTAGAAAATTGATATTGTCCAAAAACAAAAAACATCCAATTTAGAAGTTTATATTTTCCTTTTAATTTTTTACAATTCTTATACCTTTTTTAAATTGCGTGGGAAAAGAGCCAATTTTTCTTTTAAAGTGTCTTTGAGAAAGATTTCAATTATTAGCATCATTATTGTTTTAGGATCTTTTTTTATGATTTTTCATTCTTAAATTACTTCGAATGAATGGCTTAACTACTTTTAATGAGCTTCTCATATTAATAGTGATTTACGCATTTCCTATTAATTATTGTTTAACAAACAAGCAAAAAAAATTAAATGTTAATCAATCAAAGGTATTAACATTTCAATCATACATTTATGGATAAGTAAACGAAAGGACTCGCATGTTGCTCCAGTCTTAATTTGATGATTACAGTAGTATACTCATATCATTGTATATGACTCATCGGTATTATTTGATTGATATTTACTCGTAAGCATTCTAAACGAACATGATTTAAACAAACATTTGAGGATTTTTGAGAAAGTTAATTAACATTGTAAAGGAAGTGAAAAGAATTTAGGAAGGTGGTGTGGCTCGATTGTCGCTTTTACTTCTTCGTGATGGACCAAAAAAAATTATGAATGTCAGTTTTGCCAAACCATGTATACATTAAAGAAAAATTTACAAAGGTGTTGAGAATTTAATTTGGTAGAAAAATCCCTTGCAATACGGGCAACAAATAGTTTTCTTCGATGCATAGTCTAAATCAATGCATTCGTGCACAAACCTTAACATATACTTGCGAAATGTGCCATAAATCATTTTCTGATATGTACAAATTAAATTTTCATTTACTCAATCACTCCAAAAAAAATTTTTATCCTTGTCCTGTTTGCAACAAGGCCTTTTCTCGCCGCTCTTACATAAACATTCATTTACGCGTTCACACTAATGAGAAACCTTATATTTGTGATATTTGTCAAAAAGGATTTGCTACTAAAAGTGGTTTAAAAAGTCATTCACACATTCATACTGAGGAGAAGCCTTATGTTTGTGAAATATGCAATTACGCTTCTTCCGATAGTAGTAAGCTGAAACGTCATTCACGTATTCACACTAAAGAAAAGCCATATGTATGTGGAATTTGTAATAATGCATTTTCTCAGAATGATTATTTGCTAATACATATGCATTATCATACTAATGAAAGGCCTTATGTTTGTGAAATTTGCAAGAAATCTTTTGCACAACAAATGGGTTTAAGACAACATATGTTTGTACATTCTAACGAAAAACCTTTCATTTGCGAAATTTGCAATAAAGCTTTCTCCCATAGCAGATATTTAAAAAAACACAGCCGTGTTCATACTACAGAAAAACCTTATATTTGTGAAATTTGCAATAAGACTTTTTCTCGAAGTGGAAACTTAAAAACACATTTACTGATTCATACCAAGGAGAAACCTTACATTTGCGAAGTATGCAATAAAGCTTTCTCTCGTAATGAGGCATTAAAAACACATATGCGTGTTCACACTAAGGAAAAACCTTATGTTTGTAAAATTTGCAATAAATCATATTCTCACCACTCTGGATTAAATTATCATTTACTAATTCACCATACGTAATAGTCGCATAATCAAGAAATTTTTTGCGAATTGACTTGTTCATCATTGTTTATTGAAATCGACTCTCTTGACATTTGTGAAATTAACTATTGATTTTAACCATAGAATTTTAGAATTTTATTCAAACCTTCTTTTATCTTTTTTCTTCAGAATGATTTTTACTTTTAAAATAACACAAAAATATTATAAATTTGATAAATATCAAGTGTTGATATCATTTTGTTTTTGTACTGATGTTTTCATAGATTGAAGTACAATGACATTTTCTCGGTAGAAAAATTTTCTGCTGTATTGTCAATGAAGAAGTTTTTCGAATTTTTGTAAATATTTCTAAGGAAAATTGTGGTCTGATGATGCATAGTTACAAACTGATACATTTTGAGGAACCAAATAACAAATGCAGATAAAATATGATTATGATTTTAGGCACTATTTTCTATGAAATAGAATAAAAGTTTAGGGTTCTAATAATAAATTATTTTCTTAAAATAGTAATAAGATTGCACATTTTGTTATATACAGTTATAATTCGAAATCATTTTGATTTTTTTTTATTTTTTATTTTTCATATTGAATGACAAAATAAATTGTATTGAAGAACAGAAAATAAAAACTTGTTTATGTGAAGCAAATTTGTGGAATTGAATTTTTTCTATCCTTTTTTTTTTTTTTTTTTTTTTTTTTATTACAAAACATATTGATTTTTGTAGCATTGAAAATTAACCCGACATTCAATTTTCCTGCGATGGTGCTGTTCTAGTCATTTGAAGTTTTCTAGTTGATACAATGAGAAACACTCTTTTAAATTATTAATTATAAAATATTCGATTTGAAGTTAAAAAATTTAAGCTTAACACTTGGTACTATTCACACTTGATGCTAAAATGTTATGAAATATAGTGGATTATGAACCTCCTAGAAATGTTTTTGTACACTTCTTTCACTTAATAAATTCACTTATAATGATTGTATTAATCGAAGAACTGTTTAAGTATTTTACAAAAAATTTTAAAAATATATCCTAAATTGTGTCAATTTTAATTAATTTCATGCATAAGGGTAGATAAACATTTTCATCATCAGGAATTACAATAGTATAAAAGCAGGATTTTTTAAAATTCTGTTGTACTTATGTCGAAACATTTTAAGGTAGGAATAGTAAAATTGAAGAAAGTAGGCGTAATAAATCCCTGAAGTGCATAACGAAAAGAATCGAGAGTTCAAAGTTGTATGGGCTAAATCAGGAATCAAACTTTTGTCGATCCTGATCCTGTTGAGAAAATTTTAAAAATTTTGACACACCTTTTCCCCAACGCATATTACTTACTATAAATGAAAAGTTTGAAAATTCTCATTTATTTTCACCCCTTAATTTTTTTTAACGACCAAAAATATTGAAGTTGAAAGCTAAAAGATTATAAACAAACCCTACTTTTTTACAAATAGGTTTATAATATTTTGATATAGACAATGGGGTATAGTATGATACTTTTATGTAAGTGCGCAATACTTAGCTAAGAGGAAGAGGGGGAAAGGTTACATTTGTTTTTTTTTAAAAAAATTTAACACTGTTTTAAAAATTTTATAAATACAGTTTGATTTATTTTTAACTAAGTTTATATGGAAAATGAAAAAGGATTATTATCATGTAAAAAAAGTATGTGAAGTACAAAAAAGGGGACTTCAAAGGCATCACCCAATTCTTAGAACAGACTGATTTCAACCAGTTTGATTTTTGAAACAAAAATAGGTATTTTGAAAAAATATATTTGGAACTTAACAGATATATATATATACAGGGGTTGGACAAAAATATGGAAACACCTTTTAAAAAACATGTTTCTTTGCTTAATATGGTGTAGGAAACCCGTTGGCATCCAAAACAGCTTGCAGTCTTCTCGGAATGGATAAATACAGTTCCTGTATGTGTGCCAAGGGAATATTATACCATTCTTCCTGCATAACGGTGGCAAGTTCAGATAACGATGTTGGCGGTGGATAACGAGAACGCACTTTCCGTTCCAATGTAGACCACAAAGGTTCGATAATATTCAGGTCTGGTGACTGTGGTGGCCAGGGGAGATGGGACAAATCCTCCTCGTGCTCAGAAAACCAGTCCTGGACAATGTGAGCTGTGTGAATAGGGGCTTTGTCGTCTTGGAAGACACCATCACCATCGGGGAACAAAGTTTGTACCATGGGATGAACTTGATCTGCCAAAATGTTCTCATAAGTCTTGGCAGTCATGTGCCCTGACACAGTTATCATGGGGCCAGCAGAGAACCACGATATGGCTGCCCAAACCATAACAGAACCCCCGCCATGTTTCACTCTTGGCAACAAGCAGTCTGTATTATAGGCTTGAGATGGCGTTCTCCAGACGTAAACTCGGCCAGAAGTGGGAAACAATGTGAAAGAAGACTCGTCAGACCATATTACACGCTTCCACTGCCCTATAGTCCAGGCTTTATGACTTAAACACCACCTTTTCCTGTTACGGGCATTAGCATCACTGATGAGTGGCTTCTCAATTGCAGCACGGCCAGAAATTCCCTGTTTATGAAGCTCCCTTCTAATTGTTTTGGTACTCACAGGGTTCTGTAACACAACATTCATTTCAGCAGTAACTTTTGCAGCTGTGGTCTTCTTATTTTTCGTCACAATTGCCCTTAATGATCGTCTGTCACGATCACTCAGCACACACTTTCGTCCGCGCTGTGATTTAGCAGATGATGTTTTTCCGCTTTTCAAATATGCGGAATAAATCTTCGATACAGTACCTCTTGAAACACTAAACACCTCGGCTACCTTGCTTACGGAAGCACCTACCATACGTGCTCCAACATTTTGCCCACGTTCGAAGTCTGTTAACTCTGACATAATGCAATGACAACCTCACATAACAGTACTCCGACAACAACTGAACTGTTTAGCACATTTACGAAGTTGTATAGGTGGCGTTAGTAGTCAAAAACGCCAGCGCCACCTACATGTTTCATTAAAATCAATCTTTCTTTTCAAACATGCATTTTACAAGGTGTTTCCATATTTTTGTCCACCCCCTGTATATTATAATGTTTTAATGATTATTGAGATGATACTTTGTATCTGCTTAAAAAGTGTTAGAATTCTTATTTGAGTTTTTGTGAAGACTAATCTCGCTGCTTGAGCTGTTGTAGATTTGCTTGAGTACTAACTCATGAATTTCGTAAAAGAATCGACAACTTTGAAAATATGCAGACAAATCTTATTCGTCAAGGTTAAAGGTCAATGTGATGTGAATCTAATGGTTTATCTTCATTTGGGATTTGTATTAGAAACCCTTCTTGCTTTGTAACATTTTATTCACCGAAATGCTCTTGGCATAATTTAAAATTTTATTCTCTACTTGTTATTGTAGAATAAAAAAAAATCCTGTGTAAATTCCATTGTTTCTGTTGCAGCAAAATGTGTCACAGAGGCTTCTGCTTGCTTCGGGCACGAAGATTTATTCTCGTATTTATGTGGAGTATTAGGGGCCGCGGTAGCTTAGTGGTCAAGGTCGTAGACTAGCGGCCGGCGGTTTTCGCTCAGTCGCGGGTTCGATCCTTGGCCGCCAACGACCCGCCGTATAACCGGGGCTGATGCACGTTAAATCTGTTGAGTCCCAAAGTTCTCCCGTTGGCTTGGAGTGGATGTTATGAGAGGGGGGTGCTAGCTCAGGTGTCGTCCTCGTCACTTGACCGTGGTTCAAAATTACGAGGTCCGTCGCCAATAGCCCTCGTGTTGCTTCTAGTGCGACGTTAATAAAAACTAAAATTATGTGGTGTATTAAGAATATGAAATGTGAATGATATTGTGTATATATATATACCTCCACAAATTATTGAACTGGGATGGTTTTTCTTTTTTATCCATATAATATGATGCTCTTAGCATTTCAAATTTAATTTTTATAAACATTCTGCCCTATGAGACCTCCCATATCTTCTTTAGTACAATTTCACCGGAAGTAACATGCTGCATCCTTTGTTGTTTAGTTTCTCATGTATAATGAATCCATGTATCTTCGACATTGACAACTCGACTCGGCAGTAGATGTTGAACAAGTCGAAACTAATCTTTGAATTTTAGTCATTTAACAAGTGGTAGCTCCAAGGTACCTTAGGAATGCAATCTGTCGCACAGGAACCATTGAGTCCGCTTTGTTTTCGGGGGCCGCGGTAGCCTAGTGGTCAAGGTCGTGGACTAGCGGCCGGCGGTTTTCGTTCAGTCGCGGGTTCGATTATTGGCCGCCAAAGACCCGCCGTGTAGCCGGGGCTGATGCACGTTAAATCTGTTGAGTCCCAAAGTCCTCCCGTTGGCGCGGTGTGGATGTTAGGAGAGGGGGGTGCCAGCTCAGGTGTCGTCCTCGTCACTTGACCATGGTTCAAAATTGCGAGGTCCGTCGACAATAGTCCTCGTGTTGCTGCTAGTGCGACGTTAATAAATAAACTAAACTAAAATCTTTGTATTTTCGTTATTCAGTTTTAATTTTTCATGCAATGAACTTAAATTCATGTGACGTCACTATTACATAACTTGACCACGTGATATCCGTCGATGTAAACAAGTCTTGTATTCGTTTGTTTTGTACTGCGTTTGTGAAATATGTTATGCTTCATAAACTAAAATAACTTACATTTTACTGAATATGCTACTTTTTAATTGAATGAGAAATTGTCACAAAACTTTATTTTATATGTTTTTCACCCTAAATAAATGCAAAAATTTAAATTTTCGGCAGCAATTAAAATATTCTTCTGAGAAAGTTGTAAAAATTTTTAAAAAGTAAAACGAGTTCGAAAATGGTGTAAATAATCTATTTTTTTTTTTAAAAAAAATACAATCAATATATATAGGATATAATCTTATTTAAAAAAATTTAATACAGCAGAACCCGAAACTGTGTGTGTTGTAAAGAATCAATTTTTCAATAATGCAACTAATACAAAATATGAAGTTGTATTTCGAACCTTTTCATGAGATAATGTATTTTTTTTTAAATACTATCAAAATGTATAATTGTATTTGGAACTTTTTATGAGAGATTTTTTTTTTTTTAAATACTATGAATTACTAAATATATAATTGTATTTGGAATATTTTTATGAGATAAAGCATTTTTTTTAATTACTATCAATTACAAAATATATAACTGTATTCGGAACTTTTTTTTTTATGAGAGAATGTATTTATTTAAAAATGCTATGAGCATAAAAAACATATTAGAATTTTTTTATGTAACGGAGCTCAAAAAATTGAAGTGAAGAATTCATTTTTTATTCATAAGGGCATAATTGCTTTTAGAACTTTTTTTTTTTATGTAGCGGAAGAATAAGCCTAATCACGCTACATTATAAGACTCGTTTATTTGCCATCGTGTATGACGTAACTTCAATTTGGTGACTGCCACATTGGAATATTAATTGCTCAAATTAGCGATTTTGGCAGCTTTTGAAAAATTCTGCAACACCCTTAGTAAAGATTCCCCTATTAAAATATTAAGAGGTAGGAATAAAAATTAAGAAACATAGATTTATGCAACAAACAAAATCAATTTTAAGATACACCTTTCACACCGCTGTTACGAAGCTCTTTTGATAAGCAGTTAATGTTGTAAAATGTAGAGAGAAAGAGCGAACTGTAACGATTGATCAAATTGTGGCATATTTAAATTACTTTTCTAAATGGGTTGGCAACGGCCAGAATTAGTTTGGGACGAAGGAATGTACAGAAATTGTTATTTATTTGAATCGTGAAATGGGGTAATAACCTTTTGTTGGTTAGGATGAGGAAGCGAGTTGTTCGTACCGGTTGAAGTTGGCTCCGTTTTCAGGGAGATTTGACTTTTACGGTTCGTGCATAAAGCATCTTACTATTTGCTGGACTTAAGTGTTTTTTCTTATTCTTTTTCATTTGGACTTTGGTAAGTTAAAAAAATCTTTTTTTTATTATTTCTTCAACTTTGACGGAGACTCAAGCTGAATCATTGCACGTTTAAAATCACGGATATAGATGAAAAAGGAAAGATAAATAGAAACATGACGAATGCAAGAGAAAATAAATATTTTAAAAACCTTAAAAGTAACAAGGAACTTGTTTTAAGACTTGGAGACAGGAAATATTCTAACATTTCAATAATTTTAGAAAATAAACAACAAGAATCTCCCATACCTAAATCAAACCCACAGCTTTTACACGCTGAATTAAAAAGAAAAATTTCTAGACATGCTAATATTAATAACATGTCATTCACATGCAGCGGAAAAATAAAATTTAACACCACAGATCCTGTTTGCGCAACCCAGATTCTTGGAATGGAGGAACTCTTGAAAATATCGGTTAAAACTAGCCTTGTATGGGAAGGATTCACATCCCGATTTCTTCTGCACCAAATAGCGATAGACATACCTATGGCAGATTTGGCATCTGAACTACAACTGAGTAACAATATTGAAATTGTTGAAATGTGACGCTTTATCAAATCCGACAGATATCTAAAAGCTTCTCTTAATTTAATGACTATTCTTGGTACATGTCCACCAGACAGAATTAAACTTTGGTTTATCAATCACGGCATTCAAAATTTCATAAATAAACTCCGTCAGTGTTATAAATATTTTAGTTTTTCCCATCACTCCAGATTTTGCAACAAACCCTCAATTTGTATTGATTGTGGACTATCCCATACGGGTCAGTGTACCAATGCTATAAACTGTTTTAATTGTAAACAGGATCACCCGACCAGTTCACCACTTTGCCCCCTTTTATATTAAAGAAAAACAGATCTTAGAATTAAAATGTACTCAATATCTACCTATGGGTGAGGGAAAACGAAAATACCGCGAAACTCATTCCGAAAATTATTCATCTGTATTTAAAATTACAGCACCAAATAATAAGATACAAGACCTTGAAAAAAGGTTGGAAAATATGGTAATAAATTTTCAAACAGCCCTCGAGAAACAGTCAGTCTCTTTATTAGAAACCGTCCAAAAAATGATGGAAACGATGTTTTCACAGCTCTGCAGTATTATGGAAATACAAAAAGGGTCTGTATCTCCATCCAGGGGAAAAAAAGCCAGATCAGCGGTACAAAACTTTTATGCTTCTGTTCCGGATGCATCCCTTCATAAAGAGGATACATCGAACAACATTGAAATGGGATAGCCAGTACATAGTCTTTAATCTTAACTTATTTTTTTCGGTGGATAAATAACTCTGGTAACAAAATATTTTTCCCTATCCTCAAGGGGAGGTTTAGATTTTTTTTTTTCTATACAACTAACTTTTCCTTACTTTTATGCTTTTTCTACAATGGAACTGTAGAAGTATACAGAACAAATCCATTGGGTTCCGCATTCATCCCTTTTCTCAGGCAGATATTTGGATTTTTTAAGAAACTTTTCTAAAACGCGACAATAGATTGCATATTCCAGGAAAGACTATTTTCCGACAAGATCGGCTTGACTCACTAGGAGGAGGACTGCTTATAGCAGCTCCAGTGAATATTTCCGTTCGTCATATCCCAATTCCATTACCACAATCTCCTGATATCGAAAGTTTAATTGTCCATGTCACTATAAATAACTTCTCTTTCTATATCATTAATTTATATGCATTTCGAGGTCTTAATGTTTCCTCAATAAAATCCTATTTAGAATCTTTAACTGATCCAATCTTCATTTTTGGTGATTTTAACCTTCATCATTCAATGTGGGGATCTAATCACACATCGCAATACAGCAACGATTTTGTGGAATGGCTAACGAACTCTAACTTTATTCTTCTTATTACCAAAGCTCCAACTGCCTTACAGTACAGTAGGTGCTGCTGCCCTTATTGATCTGACCCTTTGCTCTGCCAAACTTTTTGGATGCACCAATACTTATGTTTTAGACAGCTCCTTCAAAAGTGACCATTGACCTATCATCATAGAATTTATAATCTTCATAGCCCTTATCAGTGGTATGTAAAGAAAGTAAATTGGCAATCGGTGATGAAACAATTACAATCTACTTTATACAACATAGAGGAAAACAATAAACTTGCTAAGTGAGAAAGCGGACACAAATTCGTAGGAAGTGTACTGTTTATAATTGATATTTCTACTTTTTTACACTCCTTCCGAATGATCAGATGTAATTATTTGGAGTGTATCTTTGTAAAGAAATAATTAGCAATGTTTATATTTTTATTAAATATTGTTTACATCAGACATACTTTAAAACTTATAATTACTATCAGAGATAAATTTGTAAAAGCAATAAATCCCCTTTCTCTCCTTGTAGAGAATCTCATACGCCATATGAAAATATTTTTCAAATATCCCGAGATTCACATTGCGAAAATGAGGACATAAGTCTAAGAGAGCCGAATAAATAGTTCCAGGGGGAAACAATATAGAAAATTACAAGACAAAGG